>JAULBW010041350.1:0-64422 GCA_032358265.1 Vaucheria bursata | reverse complement strand
TCATCTTTTCTTTTTTCTTGTGTCGCCTCACGCTGTGATCGTTATCACAGCGTGTTGTATAATTTAACCTCTACTTTATTTTTTCTTCTCACATTTATCACGCACTAATTGTGTTGATAGAAGTAAGCTAACTCTATCAACACAACAAAATATGTAATCCTACTGGTATCTGTGTGACCAATTTACTTGGAACGTCATAAATAAAAGCTAACCACAACTATAAAAACAGAATTAATCCCTAAGGGAGTTAATGCTTAACAAGTTCATAGAATCACAATTCCATAACAGATCACAACTAAACAGATCAAATCCTGACAGTATTTTAGCCAATACTGGATGAGTACAATACATTCTGGAAAACATTCATCTAAAGTGCAAAAATATTCTTATCAATACTTCTCTATGTCCCTTTATTACCTTCTTATATTTAATTAAAGTTCAATTTTTCCAAAATCATCATTAAAGTTAGAGTGCAATTGCAAGTTACTGAAGATATTTTTATGCACCACTTGAGGTTACAATGATGAGGCCTGTATAAATCTCTTGCAGCATAATTTTTCCTCAATTCTATCAAATTTAACGATATTAATTGCATTACTTATTTTCTGGCACTGTGCTGAGGACTTTGGTTTTTTAATGTATTATGTCTTTTTTCTTATTATATTTTGTCTTATTGAAACACCTCACAACTTTAATATTGCTCATCTTCTAGTGAAATCATTTTTACCTTTAGTTTTCTCAATACTCTCTTTTAGGATATATAACTTATGTTGATAAGAGCTTTTCCAGAAGTATGTTCATCATTTTCTTTATATAGGCATTGAATTAAAGCTTCCTGTTGGTAAGCATTTATCATTAAAATGAGGGTAAGCACTTTCATCGGTCATTGTAGAGGACAGAACAATGAATTCTCTTTATTGGTAATACCATTTCACCAAAAAATCAATGCCAAGGAAGAATACAAGTTTTTGATTCTGAGACTGCCATTTTAAGAAAAAACCTCTAAATGTGAAATATTTTTTAACATTATATTTGACAGTAATAGATATCTTGAATCACACAAAGCTTACTAAAGTGCTTGAATTGTTTTCAGAGCCTTGAACTGCCTTAACGTCTATATCTACAAAGTAACTACCATGCCTGGTACTATGTTCTGTATCGTTTTCCTCTTGCAAAACATTTTGACACGTCAAGAGGAGCCGTTGACACAAAATTTTATCTTGCCAATAAAGTCATTCAGGCTGAGGATGAAAAACAATTGAAATTTGTTCAGTGGCAGAAATCTTTCAAATATTTTGCAAGTGAAAAAAGTAAGGGGCTACAGAATAATCGAAGGAAAATTTATGTAATTGAAGTTGAAAAATAAAAAGGCAGAGAATAATAAAAAGACACTCCGCTGATGCACATTTAATCTACTCTATAATATCAATGTACCCCACAATAATACGATGTTAATACGTGTAAAGTTCATTATTGTCAATGAATAAATTATAGAAGTATTTTTAGCAAAGTACTCATAGAATATTGAAGAAAACAGAGACGCAAACTGAAAACAATAAAACCCTTTTAATTAAGAGACTACTTTGAAGAATATTTACAAATATAATCCTAGACTGCATTGTCAAAGTGTTCAAAAAATTATAATTACCTAAATGAACAGCATCCCAGGGCTCAAAGTACTCGCTCTTGATCTATTTCCATTGGTAGACACATCTGACATCAAATTCCCCCCACATTTCTTTGCGTTAGCAAATTCATTTTCGTCGTTCTGGGTACTACCATAAGTATCCGACAATATTTCAGCTGCTCGTGGGATAACTATACTCAAGTATCGAATATTTTGATTTGTTCTATGATTCGTGCTTTCTACAACAGTAGTATCTAATGGTAACCATTCTGTTGGGGGTATTCCTATCCCACCCTGTTGGTGATGAATGAAATGAGAATTAAATTTCCAACCACCTAAGAACAAACATGCCTCAACAAATCATAAAAATGATTTATGCTATTCATAAAAAGGGGGAAATCGTGAATTTTGACCCAGTTCAAATTAAAAAGTGAAGCTGACAGTTTATAAGATCTGATACTGGGGGACATGAACTTGCTTGATTCTACAGTTAGCTGGAAAAAGCTTCATGACTGCTACTACACAATACACGAAATGACCACATGACATGGACTGTGCGAAGGCTGGTGATCTTGTTCATTATTTTGTAAAATAGCGGCCTTGAATAAGATTGGAAAATCAATCTTCGAATATAAGGCAATTGTAAATAAGTTTACTATTAAATTATTTCATTGCTTACAGTAAAAAAATTATTTTTTTTCAGTGTCTCTACTTTTTAAACAATTATGAGTCCTAAAGTTTAAGAACCTGGAAAATAATCTTTGTAAAACTTTATCAAAGAATAAGTAAGAATGGACCAAGTACCTAAAAAGGGAAATAAATAGTTTTAGTTCTTGAATATGTTTTGACCTGAATGTATGTCAGACATAAATACCATTTCATATTGTTAGCGAAACTCGGCAAAAAATATTGTCAATATCATTTATCCACAATTTCTTCAATGTAATTTTTAAGAACTTATGAAAAATTTAGTTGAGTAGGAAACAACTTGCTTCTCATTGTAATGCAAATTAATACTATATTCGCAGCATTACCGAAAGCATTTGAAAACTTCAGAGCAATAAAAAATTAAATATTATTGTATTTGAATGGACAAAATTTTACAAGAAAAACCATGATTAAGCTACAATTATATGAACTATAATAGTGCAATCAGTAAAATATTTCCTAATTCAACTGGCAGCAAATATTTCCTAATTCAACTTGCAGCAAATATTTCCTAATTCAACTGGCAGCAAATATTTCCTAATTCAACTGGCAGCAAATATTACCTCAAATGGGCAGATAAAAACGAATTTTATTGATTTTAATATATTTACATACATTGTAAGTGCTGTTTATATCGTCCATACTATATAGCCCATAGAGATTGGTACATGTAACTTTACTGTGGATACAACCATCCAGCAGGAACAGCTCAATGTCAATTGGTGGTTGAGCAAAACCTCGGGGTTTTAGCAGATATCGATCATTCGAGGAAAATAGCTGCTGAGCTGTAAAATAGCTATCACTTCCGCTGGTTGTTCGGCTTGCTTTCCTTAAAATCCTTTTTGATATTTCACTGCAGTATTATCGAAAACAGACTGATCAAGAAAAAATATGTAAAAGCTATTCAAACTGATAGCTCTTTGAATTTATTTTGTGTTTTCCAAACACGAATATTGCGAAAGTTTGATTCATCCGAAGTATATGATAAATTTAAATATAGCTAAAACACGCACTTTGCTGAAGGATTTCCACCTGCTAGCGCCAACGTCAGAAAAAGATCAATAACTCTTCTAAGTGCCTTCAAAAATTGTTGGCTGTTTCCGAAGAAGTCTACTCCGTTCAAGGTTATCTACGAAATGAAATATCCAATGATAACGCTAGAATTTAAATGATTACAGCTAATTAAATTCCCTACATTATCTCGAACCAAGTCATTTAATGCTTGAGAATCGGACACATCACTATCATCGAGTGGAATCGCGCCGAAGTGCTCCATAAAATCTGAAAACAAGGCCGCCAGCTCTTGCTTGTCGTCGAGCGAGCACACCTGCCGGACTTTCTCTGCGAGTGCTGGATTCATTACTGCTAGTGCTACCAAAATCAGAATGCTAGTTCTCTGCAGATTTGGCGAGCGGAATGCAAAAAAAATTCGGGATAATTAATTGATATAATAGAATTCCGATTTATGTCGTTCAACTAGAATCTGGAACGGTAATAAAATATTTTTTCCCTCTACGAATTGTATCAAGAACTGTTAGCATTTAACGACTCCAATAGATCCACACTTTTTTATTGATTTGCTACAATAACCTTGTGCTTAATTGCGCACTTAACCAGTAGATATGCCATTGAGAAAATAATGGGTGGCTGAGGTATTACAATGCCTATTTCGTATGTACGGTACAACATCACTCAATTTTCCATTTATAAATAAAATACCAATTAAAAGAAAGTACTTGATTGAATTTCAAAAGCTTAGATAATTTAAAAACTAAGTGCGATCCGCAAAGTAAGAGATCAATGGTGTGTGAATATAATGCTATTGTTAAGACTTGCAAGGAAACAAAGTTAAAGAAGCAAGAGAGAACAGATCAAGGAAAGTTAGCAAAACAACGGAGATGGGCCAACAACAATATAAAGGAACAAAAGAAACAAAAGGAAAGCAAGTGCAGTAACTTGTGTGCATGTATTTTTACTTATGAATGGAAATGTAAACATGAAACATAAAAAAATTAATTATGACTAGCTTGAACTTGATGACTAGGTACATTCTCACTTGTTGATTTGTCAAGCATTGTAGAAAAATATGGAACAATATAGAACATGCGGATCTAATGAATGATTGCTGCCCTAACAATAACTTAGATGAAGTGATTTCAAACTATTGAACTTTTCCAAAATGATATTACAACTGTCTGCTCTTCTCAATGCAAAGTCTACATAAGTTAAAAGGTTAGAGAGAGAAGGTCCTATGCAGAATCAGTTACTACTATATAAGATGCCTAAATAACATATAGGATTACCATAAATACAAGCTGTTGCACATGCTCATTTCATTTACAGACAATTTTCTGTGTATTAGAAGTTCTATTCTGTAGCTGTGGTAGTCAGTTTGATATTTGCTACAATTCTTACAATGGTTTGTGAGTAATTAACATTGGACACAGTTGCATACTTGTTGTGTAATTGCAATGATTGGTCAATATGTCAGGACATTTGCCGGTCTTGCTATCTCTTTAAATTGCTACAGCATAACTACTCAATTATGTTCATAAATATTTGTCTATGTTTGCCTATATTTTGCCTACACCATTTCTATGATTTTTGCCCTTTTTACCTATTTGCACCTTTTATCCTAATTACGCCTTAATGCCAAACCCTTTATGTCTACACCTTTGCCACAATCCTTTATGGAATCCTTTGTGTACTTACTCCACAAATTGCCACATGTCATCTTTCTTATGGTTACTTGGAAACTTCTTGGATTATTTTCTACAACCAGTTCAACCTATGAAAGAATGATTCTATTTTCATCATGTTCCCTGGAAACTCTTCTTTACCATCTTCAAACTTTGCTTCAACTGACTGGATATTATTCCAGAAGCTGTCATCAAACTATAATTCTGCCTGAATTGGCCCTACAGTTAATTACTCCACTTTACTTTGCTATATTTCTGCCAAAGACAAATTCTTAGAATTCTTTAAATAATTCTAGAAATGTCACAAACTTAACAATGGAAATTGCAGCATTCACTTATGGAGCAAAAGATGCATCGAGATTCAGCAAGATTCACCAGAGAGCCAATTTCAAGGGCACTTCAAGAGAGTATACTGCATGAGCTAGCGGAGACATGTTTATTTGTTCAGTCTTGTGTTTATGTTCACTCTTCTAAGGTTAATAAAGCTATTATACTTTTATTAAATCTTTTCTTTGCTTTGCTGTTTGCCTGCCCTCTGCTGTACATCGGACTTTGCCCACCTTAGGTACCTACTAATATATTATATTATTGTATAGTCTCCTCCTTCCCTTCCAACACAACAGCATATGTGTTAGGAATTAACTCCATTAAGGATTAATTCTATTTTTATAGCTGTGGCCAGTTTTCATTCATGACATTCCAAGCAAATTGGCTGCACAGATGCCAACAGGGTTATATACTTTGTTGTGTTGATGAAGTTAGCTCACTTCTATCAACACAATTAATGCATGATAGATACACATATTTCTGTCACAGTTTCTTGTGCTTTGTTGTTTCATGTTTTTAACAATATGCCAGATCATATCCTTTATTTGTGTATCATTGAAATTAATCACTTTCGGTAATGAATGTAAGATTGGTGCTAAAACTATCTTTGGTTATTTGTTTTTGTGCTGCCTTGTTTTTCCTCATAAAAATCTAACCCTGTTATGATCATTATAATACTATTATGAATACAGCAGACAAGTTGGTAACAAGAAGGATACAAAGACTATAAAAGCATGGTAACATTATGCAAACATAATTTGTATTTCTGAGAGTGAATAAGAAACACACTCAGCAACACAACAAACAAAGTCTCAACACCAATCCATCTGGAGAGTTACAAAATGATGCAGCTAAATAATGGAATAACTCTTAAAAGAGTAATTTCCTTAATAACTAATTGTTGTAAACAAATTAGTTCCTAACAAATACTAAAACAAACTTTGCTGAGAAAATATGGGTGATTGCTTCCAATTATATACAAAAAGTGATACACAATTGTTAGTCGCAGCAAATAGTTCAACGGATTCAATTTTAAAGTCTAAATATTGACAGTACAAACAAGTACATAACAGGACAGAATGAAATAGTGCAGGAGCTATAAGTATACAATTGATTAACAAGACTAGAATACAAGACTACTGAGGCTATTTGTATGATCAGAAGTATACCTTCTAATCAGTATATTTTATAGTTCAAGTTCAATAATGACTCACCATAAGTTGTTGTTGAAGTTCAATGATAACTTGCCACTTTTGAAATAACTCATGTTTAACCAATTTTAGTCTTTACTGGATGTAGTAATCCTAACAACAATGAACTGCAGGAGTACACCAATAGTAAGAAAGAAGCAATCAGTGATTTGGAATTCAGAATTTGAAACAAAATACTCACCCATGTAGAACTGCCATGAATTTCATTTTAAATGCTTTCTTTGGTTAAGGTTAACAACAAATCTGCACACAGTGAAAATAGGACAAGAGAAATGGACTTGATACTCTTGAGCAGTTGCGCCCTGCACAAAAAAGAAGAAATTTGATCAATGCAATTACAGGTCAAGTTAAAAGTATACAAAAGAGGGAACTGAGAAATTAAAATTACTCAAATGCCGAAGATTTTTGGAACCGACAAGCTTTTCAATAATTAATGCTCAAGTATTTGAAATATTTCTCTTGGATTCATTATTTTTCAATTTATTCGTTCTTTTTCTTTGAGGTGCTTGGTAGATTTTTTTGAACCTACAACGTATCAATTTATGTATTCTATGTAGCTTAAAAAAACTTCTGTTTGTCACATTTTAATGAGGAAAGAACAATCGATTGGTAGAACAATGTTATCGTACATTTTCAGGCGACACGTATGTTACGTAGGCTTTGATTCTGTAAGGATTGCTAGAACGATCTAAATTGAAAGAAGGAATTTTCATAAATTTATAAAAATTAACCTCCCGGAAATAAAAAGAAAATTAAAATTTTTTCGTCTAGAATTTATTTTTTGTAATCGCAGAAGTCAAAGTCGTTTAAACTCAGTGCTAATTTAGTCCATGTATGAAAGTTCACTGATATTTTTATCAAGGCCGAATCTTGATAGAATCAAGTATTCTTCACTATTTAAACAGAGCATTGCAAGTATAAACCAAACTTATTCCTGTCGTTGCTGTCTGGTGTTTTCATTGCTGTTGCTCTGATCATATCTTCTTTGCGCCGTATCTTAGATTGACCCCAAGATACGGATTGGTCTAGCGATCGCTGTAATTGCATTAGAATTCTTTCTTAAGCGTACAATCGTACTCTCTGAGCAAAAACAAAAATGGTTCAATTCGAGTTGGCGTTACGAGAGCAAGAGCTTCCTGAATGGTCGGAGTATTATCTCGATTACAGTGGATTAAAGCTTGCCCTGGTTGAGCTGAAACTTGCCTACGAGAGAGAAGCAAGAGGCGAATCCGATAAGGATTGGACGCCTCTGATGCATAACAATAGTTTTGCTGGTCGTCATGTGAGCAGGTCAGGACAACGTCTATATTCTGTTCATTTTTTAAATAAAATAATGAAATAATTATTATTGCAAAAAAATTAATAAATTGTGATTCTCGAATTTATTTAAAAAATACTTGTCGACTTCTTTATGCCTTCGAATGTTCATACCTCAATGATAACAGTGACAAGAAGTTCATAGTTTCGGAACTTTCCATTCCAAACGAAAAATCTCGTGGGCCACAAAAAATCATTATTCTAAGCTGATATATAATTAGCATAAGAGTTGATGGATCAAAAGAGAATATTAATGGCTATTGAGAAACTATGTAAAAACTTTTTCCCTTGTATTCCTCATTTGGTGACAAAATTTCATTTGTGTTAACAAATAACGTAGTTGCCATTGCGAAAAATAATTGCAGAATTACTATATTATGCTAACTCTTAGCTAATAAAAATGAAGGATCTTAGTACATACTACAGAGATTACAGAATTACTGGATAAGCGTATTTCGCATTGAAGTGTTCTGCGCATTTTTGCATTTGATTTGTCAAGGTTTCTTTAGTGTGGCAAAAATTTTGTATTCTGGAACTTCTTCTCTGTGTACTAGCCACATTCTTAAACTGTATTGTTCCAATAAATGTTAGGGTAATCATTGAAGCAACAACTAGTTTTGTGCTGCGTTTTATTCATATTTCACAACTTGACAACTAATCACAATGTAGGCTTTTATTCGTTCACGATGTATCAATGTTGCTGTATAGCCCCCTTTTTATTAGCAACCCCTTCTTTTAACAAATATATCAATTATGTGATGCTATCTTGCCCGCATGGCCTTGACTCTATTCTATGTGACCTTTTATCTTCATTTAAATACTTTGCTTATTACAAATGAACTCAATTTCAAAGTATTCCACTGAAATTTGAGTGAAAATATGTATCAGACCACTAAATTAATTTATTTGTACATTTTCCAATCTCTCAGAAATTATTCTGAAATTGGATCTTTTGACACAAATGAACTAATTCATTATGACCTGAAAAGTCATCAAGGGATGTTTTCTCCTGTTTGAACCTTCTTTTAATATTGACGAACTGATTATTTCTTTAAGAATTTTCCTCATAGATAGGATTATTTCTACTCTATGCTTCACCTGGTACTTGTTTTATATTTTACCCACTTGTAATCAGTAAAAGATTCATTTACAAGTCATAATTTTAAGTACTCAGAAGACTTTCCGAAATTCTCTAACGAAACCTCTTTAAAATCTGGTAGTGAATAGATGTATTTATGGAAACTTCCAAGAATAAACTAAATCTTTGATCAAGCTGCATTTTAATAATTTTTTCTTCAACTTGTAGATAAGTGTTAGCATGTATGCATATGTCATTACGAAGTTCGTTTTTCTCGCCTCCAAGCTGCTAAAATTTGAAATATTCAATCTCTATCAATTAATATTAGCCGAGCAACTAATTATGGTTTGACCTCTAATATGCAAATTCCAAGAGTGAAAATGACTTTTGAAATTGTTTTCTCAAGGAGCACATACGATAAAAGTCCCTCAAAAAGTTCAAAAAGACATTCAATTATATTATTCTTCATGTTGTATAGAGGCAGAAAGAGTGAAAATGAACAACCATAATAAGGGGTATCCGTTGAAAACCATTGATTTTGCATACTTTTAGGTTAATTTTATGAGATACTTATTTAGATTCATTTCAAGAGTTGCTGAAAAAGAGTTCTTTTCGGGGGGTACCTTTTACTTTAGGAGTATAAAAAAAAACAGTTGATATCCCAGTATGGGAAGCAAACAGGGTACAATATAATTTTTTTTATTTTTTGGGATAGTGAAATGAATTCCAAGGAGGATGTATTTAGCCGAAGAGTCGATGACGAAGTGGAAAAGGTTAGATTTTTTTTCAAATTTTCCTTAAATTTTTTCAATTTTTCACCAAATTTTTTCGAATTCTCACTAAGTGCTATATATTCGAATTGCTCTAAAACTTTTTATTTTTTCAAATTTTCACTGAAATTTACTACCCGTCTAATTGATACATTGATACACTGCTTCGGTATGCTCTTTCAAGAAGTTTTTATGATTCAATTGCCTTTGAGTAAAAGGTAAAATTCGAATGCAAAACATACTTTACATGGAATTAATTTATAACAGGGTGCTCAATGAAGTAAAATATTTTATTATTCGTATACAGCACATCCCGGATCAACATTATGTAGTAATGCTGTTAACAACAGCGTTACTAGATGGTCGTTATTGAATGATGTTGCTGTTGCTGGATTTGTTACTGCACCACCGCTTAAAATCAATTTCGATATCCTAGCGGCTTTGGCTTTTATATTGATTTTTTCGAATAAAATTTAATTAAAGCAAATTATAAATTCCTTGTTCTAGGTCATGGGTAATATATGATTATATTTATACTTTTTTAGGTGGTATTATTCTTTCTGCAACAACAAGGTGACTTAGCTCGTAGGCTTTCAAATCTCAAGCAAAAGCTCCCCAAATTTGAGCCAATTGCTTCTAGGTAAAAAATTAGATTTTTTAAATTTTTTTCTGATATCACGGTAATTTTGAATTCTATTTTTTATATATTTCAAAGTACTCGAATTTTGGGACAACCACACTCTGATCAAAAATATTGGAAAAAATTACAAATTTTGAAAATTTTGCTTTTTCATGTATGATATGAATTTGGAACTTGAGCCGATTCATTGTATATAGATAGTAAATGTAATTATTGTTAATTTTCAATTTTAAAGATTTTTTTATGTAATATAAAAACAGCTCCAAATGGGAGCAACTATACAAAATTTAGCTACTGGTAAAAAAATAATAACTGATCAGAAATTTTTTCTATAATATCGCAAGTTTTTGATCAGAAATTTCAATTTTTTCATTAAAAAAGTATATTTATATATGTTGAGCTAATTTTGTAAAGATTTCTATTATTTGAAATTTTGGAAAAAGAAAAATCAGTAGTAATTCTTGAAAGAGCAATTTTTGTATACTGTATTTTGGTAAATAATTAGTTATAAATTTAGTATGTAGAAATGTAAATTTTCTTGCTCACAAGTTTTTAGAAATTTTTTTTGTACAGTTCGTTCGATGACATAGGACATTCAAAAATAGGAAGCCATATGTTTTTGGTATTTAATATTAAGTTATCAAGAGTAAACATGTAGAATTGACCAATGAAAAACTAGGATTTTTGTTAATAATAACTACTCTGCTAGCGATACCAGATTTGAAAGGATACATAAATATTTCATATTTGTTTAAAGGTCGAATTCTAAAATAATTTGTTGAAAAAAATTTGAGAAGGTAAACACATGCTTTGATAAGCTTTTTAGCCCATAATGAGTATTTCATTTGTTGAAAGGTCCAATTTTAGAATAATTTCTTATAAAAAATAACTATGCTACTAACGATGTTGGATTTAAAAGGGTAAAATGAGTACTTTATTTTTGTTTTTAAATAGTCAAGTTTTAGAATAATTTCTTAAATAATAATGCTCTATAATAACTTAATGGTCTATTCAATACCTGAACCAACTATGATGAACAAAATATGAATGTAGATAAAAGGGCCCTAACTCCCTATATATGTGATTTTTAGGGGGAAGAAAGCGGAGCTTATGGGTGATCTCCAGGGTGGAGAAGAGGAGGGTACACCCCTATGGACAGGGCAAGCAGGGGGTAAAACTCCCCTGCAGAAATTTGAAGTTGATGAAGCCTACAGGGAGCTTTTGGGGGTGGGTCAGGACCTAGTTAAGCTGTTGAGATACTTGCGATTAAACGTTTCCGGCTTACGAAAGGTGCATTTGAATTTCAAATTTTGAATTTTTTTATTACATTTGATGTTCACGCAATGGAATCCACCTTACTAGTATTTTTGAAACTATTTTTTCGTAATTTTTTATATAAGTTAGTTATATATCTAAAGGCTACCGTAGTTGAATTGCTGTTGAACTGTTATATTAATTTCTACAGGTTATTATTAAATGACAGGAAATAATGTGATGACTCTAATGTAAATACTATGGATAGCAGATGTACATGGAGTTAAATTCATAGCAACTAACAATTTTCAAATTCAGAACAATAATTTACGCTTTCCTACCTTGATCTCGGAATTTAATCCCAAACAAAAAGACATTCTGAATTTTGGTTCATTTATTTGAAAAGAATAGTTTCTCATATATATTTTCATAACTGTAACCTTTCATTTGCGATGCAACCATCTGACTTGAGAATAATTAGCCTATTTTGAATTCTGAAGAGCCATTTTGTTATGACAGTATCCATTTGTCCTTCAGAACAACCATCTGACTTTCAGAACAACCATCTGACTTTCAGAACAACCATCTGACTTTCGGAACAATCAGTCTATAAGCATGTTTGAACTATGAAAGTTACAGAATGTACCTCCCTAGATGACTCATTCTACTTGAAATAATAGTATATGCTAATTTCTTAGAACGAAAAGCCTAGTAACATATGTACATGCACCCATATTTATATAAATATTCAAATTTGATGATGACGAATTGATGGGAAAAGGCAATACGTTCGGAAACAAAACTAAAAATTCTACAACCTCGCCAAGAACTATGCTGTATTTACCAAATTCAACCATATCGGTTTGTTGCAAATCATTTACGCCGAACTGTCGATTGTGAACTACTTTCGGAGTCCCTTCATTTGAACTTTTCAAATCACAAACGTCAAGTCGAATCGTATGTTTCAGTAAATTGATTTGTGAATAATTTTAATCTTTATTGTGTTCTCTAGTCTCTTTATCGTTTGTATATTTATAAAAATTTGTGCAGGCAAATAGATATGTTCGTGCACATAAAAATTGAGGTCCATGCACGTACAATGCATGAAGTATGCATACATTTCTACTTGCAAACTTATTTATAATTCCTAAATCTTTTAATACAGATACTCAAGAAGCATGACAAGCAGATACGAGATAGATTGTTGGCTACCAACTACCTCAGCTCAAGAGCTAGAGTTCGATACTCATTTTTGCAACAATTATATCATAATGAAGGAATTTTGGCCTTAGTTGGTACGATGAGTGGTATTTTGGAAAGCCTAGGGGCAGATATCGATGACATGCGAATAGCAGCGTGAGTTTTCATTATAATAACCAACATTTTTTCAAATTGTAGAATATGCCATGTGATATAAATTTTGTTAAGTCCCAGGTATTTGTGAAAACTGGGTTGAAGCTCTATTGTTTCGGGAAGTAGTGTAGTATTTGAATATATAGCATGTGAAAATTCAATTTTTTTACGTATATCTTTAAATTATATAAAATTTTTCTGTATGTAGTTCTTCTGATGACGATTCTAATAAGGAAAATGCCTTAATGGGGCAAATCAATGATGCTTTATACGGTCTGAGTGCTGAACAAAACCGGACAGTTAGCGATTACCTGACGCTAGGTTCAGATCTTATGTTAGAAGTAACTCCGATTGATGAAGTAAGTTTCTAATTTCTAATTTTGATTTTATCATTAAAATATTAAATTATACTTTACTAAAAAATAGGTTTTTTAAATTTTCAAGAAGAATTTTTACCTTCAAATCTCATGCTGGGAGTAAAACCGATTGATGATATAAGGTTTTTATTTTTTTACGCATGCTTTTATTGGTAAAATATTAAAATGCAGATTGATAAAAAGGATTTAAATAAGTCCCTAAATTTTTTCAAAAATAAGGATGTTAGTCTTTTAGTATTTACATAATATCGAGAATTCTGAATTTCCAAAATTATTCTGAACTTTATGTATAACAGAATCGTTTTAATATAAACATTCTATTTTATGATGGGAACGAAATTAGATATAAAAAAGCATCCAAATTTTTCCAAAATTAGTATGAGCTGACCTTTAGCAGAATAATCGAATTCATTCATTATTTAAATTGAGGTAAAGTTAATCACAGGTTTAAATAGATATCAGAAATTTTTCAAGCAGAAGAATTTTGACTTCTCAAAATTATTCTAAATTTTATTCTTCCAAATATGTGCTTAAGAGTTCCACATTGCTAGAAGATTGGAATAACTTCAAAAATAGTAAATAATGCATTCTCATAAAAATATTGCTAATTGAATTTTTACCCATTATGCATAACCGCGTTAATTTAATGACCGCGTTAATTTGATGACCGGATTAATTTGATGACCGCATTAATTTGATAACCACATTAAATCGAAAATACATCAATCGAGGTATTTTTGCAATGATCTGTGATTTTAATACAGTGGAACCTCCTCAGTCGGACACTTAGCATCAAGTATCCAAATGTCCAACTTGATGAGGTGTCCAGATATACGAGGAAAAAAAATGAAAAAAAGATAAGTCGTGGTATTGCCGGGTGTTCAGCCTAAAGGTGTTTGAAGATTGAAGGTGTCTGGAGATACGGGGTGTTCGACTTAAGAGGTTTCACTATATATGAAACTGATCTATATCGTAGCAATTAGGCTAATGACCCTTTCTACAATATCTTTTGAATTTTTTCGAGTTAGATGACTGATGCAGAGGTGGAAGCAATGAAGAAGAGAAAGTTAGATCCTTGGTCTGCATATATTAATTTAGTATCAACATTTTTATATATGGCTAATTACTACATCGTGGGTCCGACTAGTACAGACTATGCTGAAGCTCTTGGAGGAAACCCAGCACTGAGTGGAGTAATTATTGGCATGACCCCTATAGCAGCGTGTGTGAGGTGCGTGTCTCTCTGCGGAAATGCAGATGCATGTCAGCTATCTGTCTGTCAGTTGCTTTATGTATGTTCTGTGTCTGGGTGACTTAATCTCTATCTCTCTCTGTATGCATATATGCGTATCTGTGGATGTGTACGTGTTTCAACAATAGTGAATGCTCTTCCACCTTTACTCCGGAAATCATGTTGCATATGAAAGATCGTACTGAATCCTGCGCATATGAACTACTATAAAAGGAATAGTTTTTGGTATCTTTATATATATATATATATATATGTCTACAATCTTTCATTCCTGCCATATATTTGTGGACAGCATAAATGTCTTGTTTGTGAACTTCACCTCAAAGTGTGGAATTGTACAAATTTGAGCGATTCAAGCCGATTTTAGGTTTGATTGGCTAAGATGATTTTAGTCGATCCTGTGAATACTGGTATCACTTATTTTTAATATATTTGGAAAATACTAGCTGTTTAAAACATGCAGAGCTAAACGTGAAAGTAGTAAGAGAAAAAAATACAATCTTCAACTTCAACTTCAACTTCAACTTAGAATTGTTCCGGAACAAGTTTCCAAGAACGATTCTAACAGCTTGGTTTCAATAATGGATTTTACACTTTACACGCATAGTCAACTGGTCAGTCTATGTATGAACTAACATCAAGCAAAATTTTAATATCAGCTAAATGCTGCATAAATTTGGGGATTCCATTAGGGCCCCTGGTAGGTTGAATTTGAGTATACATATATATTCGATATCGTGCTATGATGCTTCTGCGTTAGCTCATGTATAACTTCCTAAGCTTTGTTATGAAACCGTAATTTTCATGCTATGATTACTTCATGTAATTATACTGTTTTAAATATTTCAAGTTTCATCCAGTGAAACCTCTTAAGTTGGACACTTCGTTACTAAATGTCCAAGTCAAGGAGGTTTCCGTATATATGGGGAACAAATACAGTTCAATGTCAATTGTCCAATCTACTAAGGTGTCCGGAAATACAAGGTTTCTGGAAATACAAAACGTCCGACTTGAGAGGATTTAATGCATGTATATTGCCCATGTTCAATGATTTTTCTATACGGATTGTGGACTGAACTGTTAAGATGACCTGCATATGACATCAGTGGTTTAGGTACTTCATGCTGGTATCATCAAGCTGTACCTCATAAAAGTATCAAAATTCCTCCATAGACTTTTTCTATATCAGTATCTCATTGTTGCTAAAATTTAAAACTTAATCTTGAATTAATTTTCATATTGACAGGTCTTTCGAAAAATATTATTCTGTGAGGTATTGTCTGATTAACCAATGCTTTTATAGATATTTCTGTTTGCCGTAAATATTTCGGGGCATCAAGTTGAGGTAAGAGATCCCGAATAAGGTCACTAGTAGGTTAGATTCGAGGGGATATTATTGAGTACCTCTGTGCGTGCAGTTTTTTACCTTTTAACCTTAGTATTGTTGAAGCTAGAGCCACAAATTGCAACCTATTCCTGGGTTAAAATCATATATGAATTGTAAAATTACGCAGAAGGAATCGTCACAAATGCTTACGTGAATCAGCGGATCAAGTCGAACTGTTATTACATATCTTTCAACTGTTGATAACTCGCTAAACATTCTATGCCGAAGAACTTATAAGCTGCTGAATTTATAATACAAATATATTTTGCTTGACGGTGCTGCATTTGATCTTTCTTCAGATAGACAGCACTATCTCTTAGCTTCTTCCACATTATTGATTAATAATCACTGAGTTTGATATTACAGGAAAATGGTTTTAATATATGTGATGGGATTATAGCTATATTCTGAAGAGAATTCTCGTTTGACATATCGACATTGCCATGATCGTTTCTTCTATGATAAGCTTCTCAGGCTCATGAACATATATATATATATATATATATATATATTTATTTATTCAGTACTGGTTTTCATTGATTTTTTTGCAGCTGCGTAGTATATAGCTATTGGACGAATTCAAGTTTTAAATATCCACTACTTTTATGTTCTGCACTTTTAATTATTGGAAATGCATTATACGGCTTGGCTCTTTCTTACGATGCGTTCTGGTAAGATTACAGTTTTTCGGTGTCAGACGTACATTCCTATGTAAACATACAGACGTAAATACATTTCAGACCATATAGTAGAAAATGTATAAATTTTAAATATATGCAAAATTATTCAAGTTTTACTTTCAATTTGATACCACTCTTGTGGAACAGCATCTACAGTTTTCCCTCGAGCAAAATATTTAAATTTCTTCAAATATAAAACCTAGGTGTTCTATTTAGGGTTGTATCTATTTCCTTCTAAAATTCAGTAGTAAGTTACAAATTTTATATGAACCTAATTTAGTTTTTTAGAGATATGCTGAAATTATTTATTTATCTGAGTACTTCGAATATAATACCTAGGTGTTTTATTTGAGGTTGTTTCCCTTTTCTTGTAAAATTCTGTAGCCATAGATATTGTTCTGGAAATATTCTTAGCTTGAATTTGAATTTTCGATAAATAATTTTATTTTCTTCATCTAAGCTTGCTACCTTTGAAATTAATCAAATATGATAAAGTGAACCTCAGCTATAACAAATTTTTTAGTACTGCCGAATTGATAATTCCTTATATCCGAAGATCTGAAAATAAACTTGAGCACAATGAGAATTTTTTATTTGTTATTGGTGAAAATTTGCTTGAAGCGAATTCATTTTTTGCCAAGTATATATTACCCAAAAAAACTTGATGGTGGCCATAGTATCATATTTTCTGTAAATGTTAAATTATTCTTTTATAAATTCTTAAATCTGATTGAGTATGTTCTACGCACAGGATGGTTCTGGTTGGTCGACTTTTTATTGGTTTTGGGGGTGCTCGTGGTGTGAATCGCAGGTACATTGCAGATACAGTTCCAATTGAGAATCGTACATTTTTCTCTGCTGCTTTTGTAGCTGTTGGTGCAGTCGGTATGGCGTTTGGCCCGATATGCTCGGCTTGGTTGACTTATTTGGATTTTGACATTGGTACGTATGTACTTAAAGATTTTATGAAGAAAAGTAATATTTACGATAATAAACCTGAGCTATGCATAAAAATCTTTGGATTAGAGCACTACTATTTATGGCATCAGCTGTTATTAGTAGATTTGGGTGATGTTGGCTAAGTCATGGGTATATAGAAGAGTCCCGAATAGGAAAACCCAGTAGTTTCAGTTTTGCACAATATCATAAGGACATGTATTCATATGCGAGAAGGTTATACAATGAAATAATAATTATTATTGTATTCTTAATAGTACCAAACAGCGTGTCAACATATGAAAGTTACGGAACCTTAAAACTGTTCTTTTTGTCACATTTTAGCAATAAAAGAACAATTAATTTAATTTACAGAAGAATATTAATTGCTCGTATTTAGGAGATATGTAGGTTACATATGAGGGGGGGGGAATGACCCAAATGTTATCGAAAGCCGCTGTAAAGGCCTACAGGATTTTAGCTAGTTGTTAAATTTGGCACATTTCATGCTGACTAAATTATACTGTTAGTTTCAATATATTCAGCTTTAGCTAGCATTTGCAGAAGTATTTCCACTCACATGGGAATCAATTCGGGTGTACCTAGGATTACCCCTTTATTTATTTTAGATGGTTTTGCCTATTGCTCAGAAATAAAATATTTGATACTTTTTTATATTTGTTTCTTTATTAGGAATTGTCAAGGTGAATGGATTGACGGGACCGGGTTGGTTCATGTTTGTTCTGTGGTTGATTATGGGAATTTTAACCATCTTTAAGTTTAAGGAACCTACGCATAGATATTTTCCAGATACTTCAAGGTAAATAAGTGTAACTGATTCATACCTCTTGAAACATGTATACATTAATGAATAGTACATGGATGATATTTGTTTGCTGTGAAATTTTAAAATAAGTATTAATCCTTTTTTACCTCTCCGAATTTACCTTTCAACGAAACGATGCGCTGAAACATAATAAAAGAATAATTTCCCCTTTTGAGTCCTTGCATATTCGTTGTTCTTAAAATCCTTCGTTTTCAGCAATATATTCTTCTGTGCGACCCTTTTCGTATATGTTCAAATAAAGTAAATACTTTTCCATTTTTACAGCAAACCAACATATAACTCTGATGATAGTAATCTTCATACGCCGACAGTCGTATCTAGCAAAAAGAAAGCAGTGTTAAATTCCAAGGCAGCACCTTACGGATCCACCGGTATGCCCAAAACTCGAAAACCCAGCACTGGTTTGTTGGAAGAAGGGAATTTAATAAAAGACAGTTCTGAAAGTACTCTGCTACTAGAAAAATCTTCCTGGACTGTATCATCTCCGGATAAAAGCAATTCGGACTTGTTAGGTACAGCATTCAAGTTATAGAAATTGTTTGTATTTGTCATCAATAAATCGATTCATGCATACATGCATACAGGCATATATATCGATCGTTTATGGATATTGTGTGAAACAGTACTCTTTTATTGAAATTTATGATGAGTGCATACTTTTTGTGGAATTAACTCGTTTATGAATCTGAGGGAACTTTTAAAAATTAGAACAATATATATTGACTTGACTTGTAAGACTTACAGTTCAAATAGCTATTCTAAATATTGTACAGGTAAAAGGAATCGAAAAAATGGCGTTGGAACCTCTTTTGTTGGATTGCCGCTGCCTCTTTGTTTTGCTTTATATTCGTACTTCATCAATAAACTCATCACTGAAGCTGCAGTGAATTCTGCACCTTTGCTTACTTGGTACTTCTTTAATTGGGATGTTTCACAGGTATATAGAGTATGACCTCTCATAATACATATCAGTCTATGGATATATGTATTCATTAATGCTCAAACTAATGTAATTATCTGTAAAGAAAATACAGTAACTTCGGATATGATGAATTTCTTTTTGTTAAATTTTCACTTATAAGGAACAGACGAAAAAGTCCTATTAATGTGCCAAGTTCAAATTCAGAATTTTAGATTTAACAAATTGATTCGATGATCCGACAGAATTGTTACATCCGAAGTGAACTGTATGCATGTATGAATATGTAGACGATCTATATATTGATTTATATCAACATGAATATCTTCATCTATCTGCAGTTATTAAAATTCATAATATAGATTTTTTGTGATCGAATATATGGAGTAAATTTTGTTACAGCACATTTTGAACATGTAGACAATAATTATGAATGCTCTAATACTAGTTGTAAATATTTGAAAAGTTTATAACTGTATACATGTAGGTTGGTACGCTAATGGCTGCGTTGGGGATAGTAACGCTTCCAATTAGCATCGGCGTTGGTAAATTAAGTCTAATGTGAGTTTACATCTATGCATATATATTCATTTACAGTGAAACCCCCCTTAAGTCGGACCCCTTGCATCTCCAGACACCTTAGTATATTGGACAGCTGACAGGGCGGCAACCTATCTCTTAGAGCATTTTTTCTTTGCATATCTGGATACCTCTTTAAGTTGGACTTTTTAGTAGTTTAACAATAATTTGTCCAATTTAGAAGGTCTATATTGCATATGAAAATTGCTGTATTGGTCAGGGTCCCCGCAGTTTGTTTTAAAATATACGAAAAGTTCACTTAAGCAGATTTAGAGTTTTCATTTTTAAGCAGTTTTAGATTACAGCCATTTGATATTAGACGAATATAACCGATTATGGTCCTTATTCGGGATGCACCTGTAGACCCAGGACTGAGCCAATATAACCCAGTTTTACTTAGAGCGTCTGTTACAACTGCTTTTTAATTACAAGAAAAGTATGCTGTTTGTCACTTTTTCAGTGTTGGAGATGATGAAATATGCAAAAAGAATCAAATGCATTTTGAATATGAGACATTTCATTATTCGAGAGAGTGTAACGGAAGTAGAGCACTCGCTCTAGAGTTTACACGGTTTTAATGGAGTTTTCGTCGTTGGTTTTCTCAAACAAATTTAAGATGCGAAATAAGGAAAATGAAGCAAATTTATTAGCTTCAATTTCAATACTGTATGATTGGATAAAGAGGTGGAAATATATCATAGTCTTCGATTGTCAAAGTACCGCAGTAAATGTATAAAAATTTTACCCGAATGTATTGCATATTGCAGATGATAATGAGCTCCTCCAATGGTTTAGTTTAATCGACTTAAAGTGCTCATAGACGAAAATGAGTTTCAGTAGTTGAGTTAAGTTTATTTCTTGGATCCCTGCTATATAGAGTATGAATATGGTAGGAAAATTCAAATAGATATGAAAAATGGGAATAATTTTCAACCAATTAGATGAAATTGGTCTAATATGCCCTTTCGTTCATGTATAGAATATATAAAAAGTAAATAATAGCAGTTCAGAATATTTAATTCCTCGATGATCTGCCATCTTTCACCGAAAAATACGCATGGAGTTCAAATCGAGTGCACTTTTTTGACATCGATTGTCAGTAAACTTCAGATATAACAAATTGTTTGGGATCACCGAATATATTTTTCATTCTATTCAAAGATCTGAAATTGAACACGGCATATTGAAAGGACTTTTTCATTTGTTCCTTATAAGTGAAAATTCGATAAAAGAAGTTTGTTCCATCCAAAGTTTACTTTACTTTTCAGAATGTGATATAATTATACATATTACGCATAATATTACTAAAGGTCCTGAGGGTTGGGTTATAAACGAATTCCTCACAATTTACATACCAGTAGTCAATCTCTTTGAACATAGCGCCTATGTTTTACGTTCAGTGGAATACGATAGTCTACTGTTTGATTTGATTAGTAGACCATCTGCCATTCATTTGATCAGACCTCGGAAAACCAAAAGTTCAATTTAAAATTGTTGAAGGTATTTCAAATTGATGATCTCTGGTGGAGTTATACCAAAATTTTTTCAATTCGTGGTTTCTGGAGAGGAAAAATACGAGCACCAGAGAAGAAGATGATCCGGATTGAACTGTGTGATCCATGTGATCTGTATTGGTTTGTGTGACTGATGAAAGTTAAGTTGAGTAACTTCAGCAAAAGCCGAGTTACCCCAGTAAGAATAAAATTGACATGCGTATTTAAAGTGGCGAGTCATCAAATCCAAATAGCTTATCTTTTCAACTCGCAGTTCAGCCTCTACAGTTCGAAAGTCAGTTTGTACATGGCTTGTATCTATAGAGCATTGAGAGAATGTTCAACAGAAATGTAGTTTTTCTATATAAATGTATGTTATTCTTATATGTTTAGCATGGAGGACAGATTTTTGATGCAATGCATATGCTCATTTGCTGCTCTTGGGTGTCTTATTGTGATAACGTTGCCGAATGAATGGGTAAATGCTGACTATGGGGTAATACAGTACATTGTTGGAATGAGCCTGATTTTTGTTGCTCTGCAGGTAAAAATTTGATTTACGTATACGTATAAATACGTGCAATCTTATAATTTACTGCATCCATCTCTAGGCTCACGAAGGCATAATAATGAGCATCACAAGCAAAATCATTCCGCCAAATCTCGCTCGCGGGACATTTAATAGTGGGTTTCTGGCCACAGAGGCTGGGACAGGGGCTCGATTCTTTGGGGATATTGCCATCACCCTAATCGGGGTAAACACGGTGAACCAACTTTTAAATTTTCTCTTTATTCCTGGATTTTTTATGATAGTATCACTATTGCTAGGAACATGGTGGTGTTATCCTTGGCTTGATGTATAAGGGTAACAAACGGAAAGTAAAAGTACTATCGATGGTTCTCGTGTACTATTGAATTATGATGGATGTTTATTTAAGTGCTTTTTCTAGTGTTTTTTAATGAAGTTATATTGTGGATTTTTGTGGGTAACATAATAATATTGATAGTACATATTTTTTGGCAATTTTTTTATATTTTGAATTAAATAAAGTTTTGGGTGTTTTTGGAGGTTGTATGGATTGAAGTTTTATGGTCAATTTTTTTAGTGTTTTTTAGTGGTAAGTATTATTGGGTTTAAACTTTCGACTTTAAGCCCGGAAATACCAACCCAAAGATTTGAACAAATCCACTTAAATTTTTCATTTTTTGAAATCCAGTATCAATCTTTACATATTGGGCTCTTATTGGCTAAATTCGACCAATTACAAATCAAATTCGTCAATGCTAGAGTCTTTAAACGTAGTTTAGTAACCAGTTGATGTTTCATGGTGAATGCAGCTTTTTGATAATAAAAAACAGAACCAAGGGTCAAATAAGGCACATTCACCTAAACTCGTGACCTTTCCAAGTTGAATATGCGAATCTTATAGTGAAACCTCCCAAATCGGATACATCATTTTCTAGTGCTCAAATGCCTTACAAAAGCAGTTGTCCAGGTATACAAGGTGTCCGACTTAGGGTTTTACTGTACATTGCTAAAGATGGCTTACCATTTCGCAATTAATCATCTCGACTTTTGTATGAGGTAAAGTAGTAGTAATTGATGCGTAAGTCTTCCAAAAATTATGCAATTTTGAAATAAGCCATTTCTTGTAGGCATATTGAAAGGAGCATTGGATTCAGTTGTTCTGAGCTGTCTAAACAGTGCCACCAGCGGTTTAATAGCTTCAACCTATAACAATGACCCAAAAAAACAACAAAAGAATAGTTTTCAAAAAATGAGTAGTTTCACGCCTTTCTGCAGCAGTTAAAATGGTGGAGATAATTGTTATCATCCACTAGTAAAAGAAAGAGAAAATCAATTTTTTCCACAGTGACTCTTGCCTTAAATTTATTTTTATAAATTTTCAATTAGATACAAGGATATATTAATATGCAAAATAAACAATTTGAAAGATCACACCTCTAGCTTTTATACTATTCCAAAATTATGCCTTAATCAAAAGGTCACAGTTAAGAAATTGTAGATAAGAAAATGATTCTTTTAAACTAAATTTATGCAAAAATTAGTGTGACTATTCGTTTAGGATAAAAATATGAAAACTTGTTACCAAACTTGACGAATCAACGCACGACACTTAGCTATGATGATGAGGAAGACAAAAGATATATAAATAATTTTTGTATTATTAACCAAGAGATGAGTACTGACAAAGCTCAAACTGCGTGGTTCAAAGTGGGACTTCAAATCACTTGAGATATTACAAACATAGTTTGTAGCTGAGTTAAATCGATTTCCAGCTTTGACCGACAGTGACTCTTTTAGTCGCCAATAGACACAATGATCCCAACAACAAATTCTGACTTTAATGTATTTAAGCTCTGCATCGTTCTGTCATTCAAATCTGCAAGCAATTTACAAATGGCCTTTGCCATGATTCTTTCATCTCAATATTGATGCATTAACTCAGACATTTATTCATTCAAGAGTTCATGTGCTAGTTACAACAAAAACTAAATCAATTTTGCAGTACTTTAAGAAAAAAAGTTACAACAATTTTTAAACTCAAGTTTCTGAAGATTTGTAGAACCAATTATTAATTCAAAATGAAGTTTAAGGCAACAAAAATTAGAAACCATCATTTGATAAAATAAAATAAAATTTTGAATCATCCAAGCAAATAAAACGTAAGTCAATAATTGTTTACCAATCACACTTGATCTAGAACTCAAAATCTAATGGCTGCACCTTTGACCATGGATATGGAACATACATTTAATTCTTGGTGGAAAATGCTTAAAAAATGGTACTTAAAAACATTGCATTAAGTATTTTGGCAAGATTTGTAAACGAACATTAAATTTTTATGCAATAATATGGGTTAGGATTTAGTTTTAACTTGCCCATTTTGTTTAGATCCGTGCCTGTACTTATGTCTGCAGCTAAATTAAATATGCAATTTTGTACTAAAATTTTTTGTATTATGAATATCAGTTAGTATTGTTCCAGCCTAACTGAGTTTATATGTAGATATAGTTCACAAACTGTGCTTTTGCTCACTGGCAAAATACATTAACATATATGTGATTTTCATCAGTTTCTGATTCACTTCTTACTCTTCTTCCTGCCCTTGTTTTTGCTGTTATTCTTGTTTTCGTTCACTTCTTGTCCACATATTACAATTTTACACAAAAATGTCCAGAAAAAAAACTTGACACTGCAGATACTATTAGTCCCTTCTTGAAATAGGTGGCTAATAAGCATTAGCATAACAATGTGATAGATAAAAATGCCCAGAAAAATTATTATATACTGTTGAACACTATCCATCAGTTCTTAATAAAAAAGCAAAAAAAACAGCACATTAATGTGTCAAAATTGTGTAGGATAAAATCCTCTATTTCATTGAGAGAGTTTGGAGAAATCAGGATTTTGTAGGAATTTTCAATTCCATAGCATCTTCATACTGTACTTTTACTCCAATTACAATCCACACATTTTATGCAACACTATCTATTGAATGGCAAAAGTTTTTCTATTTTCTGACAAATCACAAAGTTTTTACTCATATCGGATACTGCTATTAAGATATGCAAACATGCAACAATTTTGTATTGTTATCTATTAATCTTCATTAGCATGAAATTGCTTCTCAGCACTATATAGTTGCTCCAAGTTATGAAAACAAGAATTATAAAACTTTCAAGCAACAATATGAATGCCAATGAAACACATGTGCAAAAAGTCATCAAACCCATGAAAACAATGAAGTCAACTGTACCAAACCCTAATATTTGTTGAATGTGACCAACAAGTCATGTAATGAAAATTCTATTGTCTGCTGTTGTCATTACATGGTAGACTTCAGGTTATGAGCCCAAACTATGGTTAATGATGTTGAATTTGTGATGTAAAAAAAAGTAAATTTTAGAAATGCAGCAATACTTGTATATAGTAAAGAAAAGAGAAAAACAGAAAATTATAATAAAGTATAACAGACAGATTACAAAAAAGAAAACAAAAAAAGAGAGTGCAATAATAAATAAAATAATCCACCCACACTGATACTATTGAGTCACTTGTAAGAAATAAAATGCCTAGTAACAGTCTATTTCTTAGAAAAGATTCGGAATTAGGAATGATGAAAACTGTTGTCAAAGGATAATTAGACCTTGAAGTTTGGGTACCTTCAAGTGACAAAAGTTTACATATGATTACCTGGAACATCACCGAATCATTCTACTAAAGTATTTAAAAATGGTAGTTTAAAAATATCAACAAAAACATGACTTAAGTGAAAGAATACTTGAAATTTTAAAAAAAAAATTTTACCAGGCTTAGTAGTGCAGAAAAGTGCATTGATACAAGTAAAATTTTGATGAAATCGATTGAAAAATGAACTTGCACATCTACTTCAGTATGAGTAAACTGAAGTGCAACTACAAAGAAATCTTTTCTCACATTAGGTCATAGCCTATATTAAATTCTTTACCAGTTTGTAACTTACATTATCATGATCATACGCCTTAACTTCTTTCAAGTACTTTGATGTGTTCTTTGCTTCTATATTGTACATGCTAGGTAGTCCAACTTTAGTATTGACTTTATTTATTACTCAAAAAAGTATAATTGCACTTAGTTTTCAGCTTGAGAAATAATTGCATTTATTTTCACATAGCACATAGTAAAGACGCTGAAAATAACTTTATACAGCCATAGAGAAACTTCATCTAGCCTTTACTTGGCATTACTTTTCTGTCTTCCATGATACCTATCTTTGTGCTAGTTTAAGGTAGCATTTAATAATTTAGTTTGGGTCATAGTTTATCAACTTTTCTTACCTTTTTTTGCTTACTTTTCATACTCCTTTTGTGTCAATGGCTACATTTCCATTGGTGAATTTCTTTATGTCTCACTCAATGCACCTTATTCAAAGTTTACATTACTTATCTGTTAGGACAAACAAATTGTGCTAACGCATAAGCCAAGAAGCAAGAGTAAAATAAGGAGTACAAAAATATTACACGATTAACGCAATTATATTAGCCTTGTCTCATGTGTTGACAAGAATGAATCTGATCGACACCTTACAAATTATTCTAAACGTGTACAAGACAAATTAGATCAAACCATAAATATGATTTCCTGAAGGAATTGTGCATGAACATACATTATAACACATAGATGAATCATGACTCTAACGCAAATCACGGCAAAAATATATTAGATCCTAAGAAATATGTGGAACATGATTTATCAGAAACATAAGTGTTTAAAGGTATATTAAGGGCAAACGCAAAAGCAATAAAAGTAGGACTTTATTATCGGGCACTATGTGTATAGATCATGCCTCAAATGCTTTCGTGCTATAAACATAATTGCAAGAACTGATATCAAAATAATTTTTTCTAATAAATGTCATCATCTAATATGATACGCAATCACAGTGGACTTTTTTTTGTAGTAGATCACATAATGTATTGATGAGTAGCATCATAAATTCCATGTACAGCATTTAATTGACTTTTATGTATTGAGTTTTCAAGGTTTCTTTGAATTTAACAATCACTTGGAGCATTGCTCCATTTACCACCATAATTGCATCTCTCCTCAGGTTGGTCAATAGCACTTGCATTGCATTGCAGTATCAGTTAGAAATACAGTACCATTAAGAGTTGCATTTATAGGGAATAGATGATGAACTTAGGGTTAAATATAGCTATGATGTAATGAGCCATGTCTAGATACTACGTCAATGCGGGCAACATGATGTCTTGATGTTGAGTTGAATGTAACTTCAAAATATACCAAGTTGATATGACTTGACGTGACAATTTCCAAGTTGGTGCCAAATTGCAATTCGTCCCCAACCAGTATGGCCCACGTTATCCTGCTCCTTCGAACAGCCCCAACACTTGTCAAAGTTGTTGGGGACAAAACTAGCAATTTGTCAAAGTTGTTGGGGACAAAACTAACCATTTATCAAAGTTGTTGGGGACAAAACTAACCATTTATCAAAGTTGTTTGGGACAAAACTAATCATTTATCAAAGTTGTTGGGGACAAAACTAACCATTTATCAAAGTTGTTGGGGACAAAACTAACCATTTATCAAAGTTGTTGGGGACAAAACTAACCATTTATCAAAGTTGTTGGGGACAAAACTAACCATTTGTCAAAATCATTGGACAAAACTAACCATTTGTTAAAGTTGTTGGACAAAACTAACCATTTGTCAAAGTTGTTGGACAAAACTAACCATTTGTCAAAGTTGTTGGACAAAACTAACCATTCATCAATAACATTTGTCCATAATGAAATAATGTTTACATTAATTATTTTCGACTTACGAGCCCTTTTTCTTCAATATAAGCTAGATGGGTGCATGACATGATTTGTGGTCTCACAACAGGAAATATTTAAACTTGAAGTGCTCTTACGTGGTACTATTTCCTGCACACATCAGCTTGCAACAATCAGAAGCATTCAACTTCAAACTTCAAGTCGTCGCCACGAAGTATCGCATAAATGACGACGCATATACATCACTTTTCGGTGTAAATATTACCAACTCTGACCAATATCTATATGAGCAACTGTGCCACTAATAACTCGCTTTGTGACTCCTATTCTGTGGAATTTTTTAGCATATAAAATTATTCGCAAAATATACCACGTTTACCGTTATTTCATACATGTAACACATCATAAATCCTTACTGAATCAGTGCATATTAACACCGTTCACCATTTATTTTCTTTACGCATTACATTCATATATACTATCTTAAACATAAAGTAAAACTTTGTTATCGATGAGTGGAAAATTATCAAAACGATCATCTTATCATGTATTCCGCTTGGTGCAAGATATAAGTATTCATGGATTCGCGGAGCAGGGGGATCTACTTGAAGTTATCGACGCCGTCGAAAAAGATGGGGTTGATATCAATGAAAGAGATTCTCGACGTCAAACTCCTCTGCATTGTGCATGCTTCGCTGCCCACACTAAGGTATGAAACATGAATGACCGACGTATCATATCGAGCCAATATCATACAACTCACACATTTAAATCCGCAGGTGGCTGAATATTTGGTGGGTCGAGGAGCAGATGTCGAGGCAAGAGATATGCAGCAAGTTACGCCGTTGCATTTAGCTTCTGGAGCTGGCAGTGCTGAAAGCTGCACGCTTCTTATTGCAAACGGAGCGTCAGTTAACGCTACTGATTACAAGGTTTGTTACTCGTACAGGCGTTATGTCTGCGATTCTTTCCTTTCCTATGTCGTTATAATTGTTACTTGGACTGATTCCACACGGCCAAGTAATTACATTCTCTGAAAATTGTATCCTCTGCATTTGCATAACTTATTTTTCTTAATTCGTGCAGAATTCTACTCCGCTACACTGGGCATGTCAACGTGGTCAATATAACTGCGTAGCAAAGCTAGTCGCTTGCGGTGCGGACCCCTTAGCAACTAACAGTGAAGGTAAAACGCCTAAGGATGTCATCGGTGAGCTTTGCGAAGTTAAACGAGAAACAGTTCGAGCCATTAAATCAAAGGTACGAATATGTAACTGTCCATGTTTTTTATTTCTCCTCTATGGATATCAACTAGTAATGCCTTTCCATATCTTCTGTCTAAAATCTGAATTACATTTCTTCTGAAAACATGCGATTGAATTTATATATTTTTTAAATTGATGTTAACACTACAGTCAATAAATTTTAAATTCTGCTTTGAAGGGACTAAATTCCTGTCTAAAGTTATAAGTAGAAAGTAGTAATGACTTTGTATTAACTTTTCCTTACTTACTCTGCAGTTACGTCACAATGGGTCCGATTTTTTCAGTGAGATTGTAGCACTGAAACAGACAAGAAATGTACTTGAGATCAAAATATCTTATTTAGAACGAGAATTACGGAAGACACGTGAACAAATGATGCTGGTGCGTAACTTCTATCATGTATTGATTCTATATCCGAATAAAACTGAAATGATTTAAAATGTAGATTTCCTCTTCACTGTAAACCCTTTTTAATTTATTACACTCCATCTAGTACGAATTTTGTTTGATGTAATCATGTGAAATGTGATCTGAAACTTACCCTGCAGAGGTTGAAGGCTGTTAAAGATGAATCTATAGCTAATTGCGGAACATATTCTTATTATCACTTAAACTTCTATAAACCCCTCTGTTCACTACACTAATATCTTACGTACTTTTGCACTATCGAGCTTTATACATTAGAAACATTAAACCTTCATTTGATTGGTTATTTTTCGAGTTTTTTTTTACATTCTAACTGAACTTTTTTATCAATGTTCCAGGCCATGAAAAGTTCTGATACTGTGGATCTATCAATTGAAGAGAGAAAACACGAAGCTCTCATAGCACAATTAAGAAATGTACGCGTTGAACGGCAAATGCTTGGGGACTGCTGTGTAGTATGTTGACATATTCTTAATAAGCTGAAGAAAAAAAGTTCCACAATTCCACAAATTGAAAAATATTTAGTTAGTACCCTCAATTATGGATTGGTGATGTTATGCCACCAACCGCGATTTCTTTTGCCCCGTTTACTCTTTGAGCGTTTTTTGAACCGAAAATACATTTTTGTTATTCTTTTAAAAATTCTCTCTCTTGCAATCTTTTTGTTACTATTATTATCAAACAGTTAGTAAACTATTTCTTGCTCTGTACTTTCTAAATCTCTAGCGCAAAATTTAACAATTATTATGTATTTCCTAGCCTTATATGGTTAAAAACATTTTACTATTTTCACTGAAATAGTTTGAAATATCCAATTTACTTAATTTCTTTTCTATTCCTTTCTACATTGGGCTCAAATAAATCACTTTACAAATTTATATATGGGTATAAGATCCATTATATGTTACATGTATTGTAGTTGGGAAATAGATAAGAAGATTTGAACGTGAAACTGAGTCTTCTAACTTAAAACCTGTACTCTCTTAATAAGAAAATATACAAATTATAATTCACAAATCATTGCTCTTCTGCAAATGTACCGCTTAACATCAATTTCAAGATAAATCAACAAATATAATTCATAATGTATTAAAGTGGAAAAGCAAAATTAATTTATTTCTAGAAAAATATCTATCGCATATTCCCAGAATGAAAATATCTCGCAAACTACTATGTACAGAATGATAAAATGTACAATTTTAACAGTTGCAATTTTCAAAGAGTAGTATATTACCTCATGATTATAATAATGTAATTCAAAATTGCATAGATTGATATTTACTATTTTACTTATAACTCATATTGACTATCATTGTTTCAAAAAGTTGGTTGATCAGCAGCATACATGTATGACATCTTTTTGGTACTTCCTAGTATTTATAATCTGTCAACTAGACTGCATATAGCAACAGTAGTCAGTATTTAAAAAGAAATTCGCCAAATTAAATTCTCCTACCGCCTATAGAAATTAATGCACTATGTAACGACCTTATTTATATTCAAATCTAGAGCAATCAGTGTGAGATGCGCTTATTTCAGTAATTCTGCATCTTCTACGGTATAAACCAGAACCTTCGTATAAGCTACCTTTACTCCTTAGTGAACCGGCATTTGTTCAGTGATGTCATGTTATTCTGGCAAAAAGAATAATTAATCTTGTATTATTATTCTTTTTCTAGTACATAAATTTAACTTTTTTCATTGGCTTAAATATAGCATCACTTGATGAGTGCCAGATTGGTTGGCTTAAATATAGTATCACTTATTGAATGCCAGATTGGCTGGCTTAAATATAGCATCACTTATCGAATGCCAGATTGGTTGGCTTAAATATAGCATCACTTAACGAATGCCAGATTGGCACTAAAGTATCCTATGGCAACCCCAACCACTTCATTTTTACTGTTTTTAGCACGTAATGTCACTACATACTAAGCATTAGCTGCATGGAGAAATCAACACTCGGAAGAGCATTTAATTGACTGGTTCCGAGTCATGGAAAAATGCCGGAAACTATTCCTTGCAAACGAATATATGCAATATGGAATGTCTCTTCAATTATTACAAAATTTCTGAGATCTAGGGAAAAGAGTTTTTTGCGCTAGAATTTTAGTTTCGATTTTTTTGACATCGATATGAAACTATGAACCAAATAAAGTTTCAAAGATATGAGATAGTGCTGTCCCTTTCAATAGTATAGCTGCTGATCAGATGAACTTCAAATTTTGAATGCAATCAGTACCGATTCAACTATTGGTCTATTGAGCAGTTGGTTTTTTCATTTTTATCACATTTAACATACCTGCAAAATTCCCGTATAAGACCATGACCACTGCTTGGCTTTTGCTCGAAATCTGATCATATCCTCAAAACACGTAACCAAAAAATTTATTAAAAATTTGGAAGCGGCATCGAACTGATGAACTGACTTTTAGGATCTACCTTTCAATCAAACTAATAATTAGCAGCCCTAAAAAATAGGTTCAACATGATTTGCATATAAATTTTTACACTAAAAAAATCAGCAGTTACTCAGTATTTGGATTTAGATGAGTTAAAAAGAAGTTATACTATTAGTTATGTGCAAATAAATTTCGAGAGCAGATGTATACTATAAACAATGCAATTTAAAAAATACATATAGAGCCTCCCCCTTTCCCCTAGTTACATGATTTTCTAAAATTCACCACTAAAACAGGGGCTCAACTTTTTCCTTACAAGATAAATAGATAAAATTTTTCACCAAGCTTGCTCACTGCTACCATGAGTAATGCAAAAAGAAATATACTATTTAGCCGAAATTCTAAGGTTTTCTACGGATGCTTAAGCCGCTTCTACATATATTTAAACTATACTTAATATCAAACAGCCTCTAGACTAATCTTGCAAAAGTGCTGACTTGCTCTTAGTTTACAATCCACATTTTTACTTCTCCCAATAAATTGTACAAATATAGCGCTGTCAAGGCGAGACGAAAGTTTAGACCAATCACATTCAGGTAATTTCATCGCGACGCTGAACGCGCTAGAGATGAAAGCTACAATAAAAGTGCTAACAACGGCAAGAAAAACTTTATGCATATCAAATTATTATTCTTTTTTCAAGTGATTTTACTGGCCCAAAGCGAGATGGAGGCCAAACTACGAAGCTTACTTTCCCATCAATCAATGCCATCGGAATCTGTTAAAAATAGTAATCAATAAAAAAGCTTTAATATACGATATCCAATCAAATTATAATGAACTGTATCAATATATTATTCTAAGACTATTCATTTTCTCAATTTCCCAAAAAATCTTGTGCAATCGTAGATCAAAATATGTTGTACCAAAACAAAGTATCCTAAGAGTAATTTTTTGCTTACTCTCCTTTTGCCAAAAGATTTTGGTGCATGATTTTGCTTGAATAAAATTCAGAAAAATAGACATTGCAGTTAATTTATGCTAACAAGAGATTTATACAAAGCTAATTTTTTAGAATAAAATCAATATATAAAATACGTGCACAGAGGTATAAAATCGAATATGAAATGAATTTTAGGATATGACATTACTTTATGGAGTATAACCCCTCTAAATTAATTACAGCGACAAATCATTTGCAGTACAGTGAACATCGGATATACCAAATATGTCAGAACCAACGAATATATGCTTAATATTCAAAATTCGTTGTATTCGAATGTCGGAAGCTCGATATAACAATAATTAGGCCTTTTTGTTTATTGCTATAAAGAAAGTTCACGAAAAAAAAACTATATTCATTACATCCTAAGTTAACTGAAATTTAGACCTATTTATGAAGATGAACAAAAAGTCACCTTGGTTGTATCAGGATCGTACGTATATGAATATACATATAACAAAATAGAAGAGAAAAAAATGTATTACCGGTCCATATTCTAAGCTATCAATGCTATCATTGTGATTGTCTCCTTCTACCCAGCAGTATCCCTAAATTTAAAAAAGAAAAAATCTGAAAAGGCAAATTGTTCAGGAAAATTTCAATTTCTAAAGGACATTACATTAATTCTTTAAATGTTTACTTACATATTTTTTACAAGAAAAATTCTTGAAATATATATTAATTATCCAACGTCACTTAATTATACATAGATACTATGAACCTACTCACCTTTGGTACGTACACTGATCTATGAAAATCTCGGTGGTACACGAAAGTATCTCCTTCCGAAATAAGTCTCTTTACACATATTTGGTGCGGATTCATTGGAGACCTAATTAAAATTCCAACAATTTTGAAAAGTTCATAAAAAATAAAAAAAATCTCATATTTTATCGGAGCGAAAAATATTCATTAGGTGGAAGCATTTTAAAAAGGATCGATTTATAAAAAAAAGTTGCTTGAAACGAAAATCTGTTCATTCGACTCTATTGGCATATGGCTTTTTGGTGTGGTTAATTATTATATCGTAAGGTGCTTACTTAGAGCTCTTAATAAGGCCACCATCTCTGAAACCATTACCAGTGTTTATTTCTGTACATTTTTATTGTACAGTCTCGCAAATACGAACATTGACAATAATGAAATACTTAAAAATAATAAAAAACGAAGAATCCTCAGAATGAATCCTCTGTTACTAAATAACATGGTAACCAATACTGCCAAATTGTTAAGCTAAAACACACCATTATCAACTACATAAATCGAGCTAAGTCGTTAGCAAATTTGATTTGTGATATTTTGAACAGTTGATATTCCATGGACTGACACAGTCGGAACCCCCAAAAACCATCAATCAATTTAGTATATCGGAATCATCAATATCCATCAGTAAACGGAGGTTAGTAGAGTGGTAGGCTATCAAATAATAGATTGTATCTTTTAGTAGACCATTGACATATAGAATACAAACTATAGTCTACTTACCTATAGGTGATTACATCCCCCACACCAATTTTTTGCATCAATTTCACGGAAAATCTGTTTACTAGCACCAAATCTGAGCGTTCATTTTGCCTGAAATATTAAAAATCATTTATTCCGACAATTTTTATTTAAAATTCAAGCTAGCATTATATATTTGAATATTATTTAAAATCCTTGAAACTTAAATTTGTGGCTCAAGATTTTTTAAGAACAGCAACCACTGAAATTTTAGTAAATTTTTAGTGTTACAAGTGTTGTTAATACTTTAGACAAAAAAACTCAACATAAAGATAGAATTGATTTTCATTGACGTATCTGTCCAATATTTTTTTATAGTTTGACATTGAAATATAGCATATGATACAATTTTTTATAGAAATTGAGCTATTCAAAATTCCTTCTAGAACATTGAATTCAAAAATGATAATTTCACCACCTTGAAATTCCCATCAACATGAAAATTATTATTCCACATTACAACAAATACTCACTAAAATACTAAAAATTTCGAGTAAAGCTGAAAATTACTGATTATTTCGAATTAAACTGAATATCAAATATCATTGATACTAGAAAAAATCTTCGACTTTGAATGATTCAACTTGTTTCTTGAATACTCATATAAAACAAAAATAGGCAAATTTTTGAATGGAAATAAGGTGGATTGAGATGAACAAGAGAAATGGTGCAAAGTTTTGTGATGGTATCAAAAAACAAGTTTACTTAATGAAAGTATTTTATGCTCTCATTGATACTGGATTTTAATTAATACCACGTTATTGAAATCCAGAAATTGCACATTTTACCTTCATAATAATATCGAAGATAACTTTTCTAAGTATGACAACATCTTCAATGTACTTCAAAAAAATTTCTACCTCAAAAAAATTTCTACTTCAAAAAATTATTGGAATGATTTCGGCATATCAATATCTTTTTCAGAATCACTGATGCTAAGAATTTAATTACAGAGAAATGGCAATTAATTAAAAAAATAGTCGCAATTGTATAAATTTTGTTTATTTTAATATTTTCAACGTTTACATTCGCACAACCCATGAATTCAAGAAATGATTTAATAGCCAGCTACTTAAATGCATCAAATAACTGTATGATGAATTCAATCCGGTTTTAATGCGGACCTCATTAATTACCGTATTTCATTGATATTTCCATGATCCATGAACTTTCCATTAATATTGACAATTAATTCCTTCTATATCAATTCAGGTAATGAGAAGTAACCTTGGATTAAACGTCGGTGACATACTTGGACCATCAACTAGAGCTATTCCTCCTAAATTATCATTGAAGAACACATATATAGGCACAGTCCATAATGCTGTTTTAGCCGCTTGTCCAAACCTTGATAAAAATGATTTCGACATGCTCCAAGCTGGGAATACTGCTCATAAACCTTCTAAAACTTAATGGCCTTAGATGCAATCTTGTCAGCAACTTATCTGGACGTCGGCATTCTTATTGAATAAAATTTCATTTCAACTCCCAGATATGTCACTCGATTTTAAGCAAATATAGATATTAAACAGTGAGTGTAGCTGGTTTTAATCAAAAATATTTTAATATCCTAGCAATTTACTTAAAACGCAATGTGTCCAAGTACATAAGCACCGAAATGTCAGATGAACTGGTCACTGATCTCTTTCTCGATAGAATAGCAAATCTTCAAGGTGCATTGAAAACGTCCAACATTGATTTTGAAGACCTTTCTAAATTGTTGAAGCAGTCTGTTGATACTTCTGTAAATATTCAAAATAGCAGCAGAGAGGAGCTTCATGATGACGTTAAGCCTGATGCAGTGAAAATGTGCGTGCGATCGTTGACATCAATGTTTTCAATAGATATGAATGCTCTGAAAGGTGATGTATCAATCTCTGCACCTGAAATTTATGAGTCCAGAATGGAATACATAATGCTCAGCTTGGCAAATGGATTATCACCAAGCGAAAAAGCTCTTTTTCTAGATGCTGCAAGCCAACCGATAAAATTCTAAATCAATAGCAGAAATTAAATGTAAGATTTATTTAGTGATTATGTTTTTGTCTTCTTCAATTACGTTTTTCTAAGAAAATGTAAAAGCAACCACCGTTGACAAATAGAGTGACTAATTTCCAAGAAATTTTACGTATTCTGCACATTTATCGTGTAAATAATTTCGAACTCGCACAGTCTGATGCTCTTATGAAACATGTTCAACCAGAAGATGCGATAAAAAATAGACTTCATACATTCATGGTATTTTGTTTGGATTCCGATCATTCTTCACGAAATGTCATGGAACATAAAAATTTACTTAACCAATTACCAATAAAAAATAATCGATACAAGCAGCTTTATTAGAGAGTATTTTGATGGTACTTTCCGTGTTTCGTGGATTTTTGTGGAGTCAAGCCAAATTTCCATTTTTAATTATCTTTAAAAATCCGAAGCGCTAAATTTTACTTGAATATCAATGTGCTTCAGGACCAACTCATATATTTAATTCTAAGTCGTTTATACAGTCAACAAGGTACATTTCAAACTCGTTGCTAAGCGTTATTATAAATCTCGATTTGGTATGAAAATTTGTATCTGAGATATAAGGACTAAAAGTTTGTCAATTTATGCTACTTCTAATCTTTGTAAAAATAATACTTGTATATTGTGAATTTGGTGAATTTTTTGCAAACTTTTGTTTTTTTGCTTATTTTAATTTCCAATAAAAAATAGTCGAATTTGGAGAAAGTTTGCCGATTGGATCAATGGAACAAAATAAAGTTATCATGGCCATAATCAAGGGACAATATAACAATAATTCTTAATGAAATATCACATGATCTTGCAAAGTATATTAATCTAGTATATCCAATATTTTCAGAAAAAGTAAGTTTCATCGTCGATTTAGGTTGGAAAAACAACGGTTGTTGAAAATAGCTTGAAGTTACGAAATTACTTATGACCACAATTGAAAATATTCTTTCAAATGTTGACATGGAAAACATTAACAGTGATATAGAAGGAATACCAATAAACAGAAATAGAGCATAGCACATACATTAAAACTATTGTGTAAACAAAGTAACAGAGCAGTGTTTCCACAAAAACAAACTGTACAAGAAAAAAAGCCTTCCCATTACTTCAAGACCTGCCTACACTACAGAAAAAATATTTTCAAAGAGTATGCTAACAGATATGGAGTTTCATCAAATACCTTGTTAGCACCAGTAGCCGTAACTCCAGTTGTACCCAAATCCGTAGCCACCCCAACTGTAGCCATAGTCGTAGTAATGGCCACCCCATCTAGAATCTGGAAAAAAACAGAAAAATAACGCTTCCTCATTTTGTGTTGGAATATGAATTCAAAAAACAAGAAAGTTTCACATGTCAAAGCTCTCTTGGCCTTATGTCCATTCTGATACAAGCTATTGCTGCTGCCATGATTGCTTTGATGGTTGTTATCATGATTTTCAGGACTTCAATGATGATATTGAGCTTAACAAAATTAAATTGTTAAGCTTCATGCAGTTTATGTTACTGCTTACTTTTCCTCTCATAAAGTTTATGCCAAATCATCTTAATGGCTGAATGCTTGTAAGACAATGTATAGAAGAAAAGAAAAAACTAGCATAAAATTCATTTTGATTCTGTAGACTTGTAATATTTACTAGTCAACTTAGGTATAGACTTGTTTATAATTTTTTGCAGCCTAAAACTTGTCAACTCTCAGTTCTTGAGGTGATGGACCAAAGTTAAGAGCCCATCACAATGTTTCATGCATGTTTACTTTTATTTTTGAGAGCCGTATAGCTACCTGTTGGTCTCATTCAAGACCACTTGGAGTATTGTTTGAACTTGATCATGTAGAAATACATGAAAGTGTATATATTGAATGTTTTTTGCTGAGTGCATACAGGAAACATTATTAGGCATATTATTATTTGTTAAATCAATCATTGTTTATCATCATTACATCAATTTGCTCACATTCTTAGACAGATAGTTAATTAGATAATATAAGAGCAACAGGTTTTTTTTTCATCCTTGCCAGCAACTTGACTTTGAATGTATTCATTGGCTGTCTATTACTATTTCATTTTATTAAGAATTATAATGATGCACAGAAACCAGAAAGAGATAGAAATATGCCAGGACTTGATCTGTTTTGCTATGTGATCTGTCAAGGAGCTGAAACCTGTCATTGACTATTGTGGACTTAACTTGGTGTAATACAAATAGACATTTAAAAATAAATCATACAGTATATATTACTGTGTTGCTAGAAGTGAACTCTAGCAACGCAAAACAGACAATTATTCAATCATATGATGGACCAGTAGTAATTGCGCTGTGGTACTGTTCTATTGGCTAAAGCGAGAACATGATGTCAGCAGTCAGAATTTTTAAACTGAGAACAGAAGCAATGATGCAGCTAACATAGTTATAGGATTAACCGTTAACCGGTTAATTCCTAACACTTGGTTACAGTAAAAACCAGGTATCCTTCACCCCTGATTCATAAATGTTATACCCTTTTTCCAATGCATATATATTTTCAAAACTTGATTTACATGATGCTTACAATTTAGTAAGTTATAAATAGAGATGAATGGAAAACAGCTTTTTGTTGCTAATTTGGTCATTTTAAATATGAAGTTATGCCTTTTGGCTTGACCAATCTTCCTACTGTGTTTCCAAACTTGGTTAATGAAGTATTGCACAATTTTTTAGGTGTATTTTGTATAGTATATCTCAATGATATACTGATCTATTCCAAAAATCTAATTGAGCATACAGATCATGTTTGACAGGTGCCAATGCATTTAAAGGAAAATATGTTATTTGCAAAGTTAAAAAATGTTTGTTTTCAGTAAATTGTATTGACTTTTTAGGTTATACTATATCCAATATTGGTATTGAAATGGATCCAAAAAGAATGTTAAGTATAAGTACCTGGTCTACTCCAATAAATGTAAAGACGTTGCAGTTGTTTCTGAGATTAGCAAACTTTTACAGAATTTATATTCCTAATTACTCAAGTATTATTGTTCAAATGTTATCACTGTTGAAGAAAAAGAATCAGCTGTTTACTTGGTCAGATATATGTCAAAGATCTTTTAAAGAGTTAAAGTAAGTGTTCAACTTCCAAAAAATACTATGTCACCCGGATAGTTCCTGCCCATTTATTATCAAATTAGATGCTTTTGATATTGCTATGGGAAGTATTCTCTTACAAAATCATGATGGGGTACTATGCCCTAGTGCTTAATATTTGAGGAAACTTTCACCACTGGAAAATAATTATGAAGTACACAATAAGGAGTTATCAGCGATTGTGGCATGTTTTTGACAGTAAAATCCTTTTCTGCTAAGCAACTCAGAACCAATTCAAGTCTTCACAGATCATCAGAACATACTGCATTTTTCAATGCTTAAAAAACTGAATTGGCATCTGGTACAATGGATATTATTTCTAACTGATTTCAATTTCCAGATTACTTTCCAGCTGGGTATACAAGGTGACAAACCGGATACACTAAACTGGCATATTAATTATTTGCTTAAGCCCGGTGATATTCACATTATAAACCAGGAGCAGGTTTTATTCTTAAAAGATAAGTTCTTATTGGGAATGTCCTATATTATGGATAAACTTACAATATTGGATTGTGTTGAGCTTGCCCAAGCTGAGGACAATTCCTTATTGTGGAATTATGGAGAAAAATTTTTGGGTGGTAGATGAACGCTGTTAGGAATCAACTTGCTAAAGTGCTGATTCCGTTTGTAACTGCAGTACAATTCAAGAAGATTTGTGCAACTATACGATTCAAGAGGATTTGTGTAATTTTAGATTTAAGGAGAGTCACATCAGTAGAAGTTCAAGAAGAGTCACATAAGTAGAAGTTCAAAGAGAGTCATATATTTTGAATAATCAGCTTACATATATTTTTGTTGTTAATAGAATATCCTCACTTCTATCAATGCAAAAAATTAAATGCAATATATCTCCATCAATTCTTGTCCGTTTCTTCTTGTGTCTTGACTATTGTGTTCATAGTAATTGCTTTGTAAAAAGAGCAAGAGAGCAATGCACAAAACAAACAAGACAGTTACAGCAAACTAAACAAAATAGTATAATTAGAATGTATCATATAAGTGTATGCAAGAAGGGAGCTTTTCTGGATTAACAACATTACTCTGCACAGTAGTAGGGTAATTAAAGCCAAAACAGAGAAGAATGAGAGGTGCTTTTATTAACAAATACCAAGCACAGATCAACCAGATATTGAATTATGGGGTTGCTCCGTCAGGCGTTTATCAGAGGTTGGTTTGGGAAACACCAAAAAAATACTCTGCAAAATAATGAAACTCGGTGTAGACATTAAAGACGTGGATATTGTTGGGAGAGTCTTTTTGTATGTAGGATTAAAGATAAGGAGTGTGTACTTATATTGTGACATGCTTAATGTTTTGGAATTGAATTATTGTACCTAAATCTTTGAAGATGGATATACTAGTAGCATGTTACAATTCTCCTCTTACAAGTCATCCTATGATGAAAATTAAATTTGAGCTGATATCACATTCTTATTGGTAGCCATCTTATTGGTGAGATTGTACTTCTCATATTGATTCTTGTGAAATGTGTGCTTGTGCAAAGCTGGAATGTAAAAAACCAACTGGATTACTAACGCCATTACCCATTCCATCCCTTTCATGGTATTCTATTTTGATGAACCTGATTATGGATTTGCCATTTGGAGGAAGTACACTCCATCCTGGTTGTTGGACCATTTTACAAAAATGAGTCACTTCATTGATTGTACAAAAATAGCTAATTCATTTAGGTTAGCAGATTCATTTTTGGAGCAAATTGTTCAACTTCATGGTTTCCTCCAGGATATAGCATTGGATCGGGAATCTATTTTCATTTCAATATTTTGGACATATTTTTTTCAAAGAATCATGCTGCAGGACAGTTGTTATTTTCAGCATACCATCCGCAAACCAATTGACAAACAGAACAAGTCAATCAAGAACTAGGACAGTATCTACAAATTTGTTCAGATCAGCAACAGTAGAATTGGATCAAGAAATTACCCATGCCTGAACTGTGTTACAATTCACGTTTTTGCTGAAGTATGCATATGTCACCATTTTGTGCCAACTGCAGTTACAAACCTATGTTAGACGGATCCACAGTTGTTACCTGAATCCTCAGTCACAGTTCAAGATTATATTTAATCAGCTCTAGAAAATGTAGAAATCATTGGAGAATAGTTAAGAACTGTAAGTGAGTTGTTGATACATTTTGCAGACCAAAATAGGAATTTTGAAGAATTTCAGGTTGGTGATTTTGTCTATCTGAGTAAACAAAATATTCAAACTACCAGGCCATGTTTGAAGTTGAATTGGAAATGTTTGGGACCATATGGAATTATTCAGAAGATCAACCCAGTTGCTTATAAGTTACAATTATAAGCTACTATGTCCCACATACATGATGTGTTTCATATTTTGCTATTATCGTGTCACAGGACATCAGAATTACCTGATCAAAAACTTTATTTGCCACCACCCATATAAATCAATGATACTGGGAAACTCTACAAAGTTGCAGATATTTTGGATATTGAAAAAAATCCATGGAAAGTTTGGTTTTTTTAGTATCTTGGAAAGGTTATTTATACTCAGAAAATTTATAGGAACCAGAAGAGAACTTAGGAAATTGTCATGAACTTTTTGAGGATTTTATATATTGATTTCAAGAGTGTATGAAATCCATGGCAAGAGGTGCGCATGTCATGATTTTATCGATTTTTCCTTATGATCTGTTATGGAGCTGTGATTCTACTGACTTAAACATCTTGTATGTGCATTCTCTTAAGTGTGTTCTTGTAAATGTGTTCTTTTAAGTTGTATTGTATTGATAAGATTCATTCTTGGCAATATACAAATAGGAATTAATATATTATTTGTTGCATGTGTTGCTTTTAGATTTCTTGTTGTCTTTGGCTACTGGTTATACAGGTAAACTATATGTTAGCAATTTCTAACACATTTGCTCAAGTACCATTACTCATGTATACATATATTTGCTAACAAAAATATCTGTGTACTCAGCCTCCTAGGTAACATGATTCCTGGGAATGGACATTGGACAGCTGCTACTAAAAAATTGTTTTTTTATTCATCCAAATTCACTTTTCGTATTTAAAAGTCTTTAGGACAGTCCAAAATTTACGTAATTTAAAACAAACTGTTGGGACAGCAGTCAAGATACATTCGCAAAAATTTGATGAAAAAAATTTTCTAGTCACCAACAAGTATTAAAAACTTGATTTGATTAAAGGTATTGTGCGGTACTTTTCTGCGGTGATCATTGCGTTATAGGACAGTAAGCTTTGTTTAAATAAAAATATTCTACTGTTTCTACGCTTTCTGTTGATCATGGTTCAAATCCAGCACAGAGGAACGAAGTAAAATTTCCAAGAATTTCCTGTAAATAGATCTGAAAAGGCGTTCCATACCATCTGTGGCCGACTTTTTGAAGCTTCAATTAACCGATTTTCTTGCCCCGAATCTATTTATTTTTGTCTCAACAGACGCCGCTATATTATATATTTATTGTTCGTTACAACGAAAGCTAACTGAAAGATATTTCATTAGTTCTTGAGGATTACATACAGCTGCAGTAGTTCATTTGATATTATCTTTCCTTCTTTTCTTTACGAAGCTATCGGGGCTTAGGAAAAGCATTTGTAGCTGAAAAGTGCCGATTTAATATATTTATATCTGAATGACACGCACACGCGTAAAAGCTGTATTCGTTGATATTCATGGATGTAAAAATCTTTCCGACGCTAGTTTAGCTCTTTCAGTCGATAAATGCCAACAATTACCATCGGGCTGCAAAGTTGATGTTGTAAGAAGTAATTTTGCAGCTATAGAGCAACTTGCAGTATCTACGTATATGGTGGTATTTTTGTCCTGCACATCAGATGTCAATGCGTATGTGGCTTCTTCGTTGATTAGAAATGTATTCCCAGATATGAAAATCGTGTTGCTGAAAAATTCTTTAGAAGATATACAGTGCGATGTTGATGCAGAACTGAGTGTCCCATTTTCTTCAAAAACTTTTGTTGACGTACTCACTGCGATGCTATTTGATAATCCCGTTGGTAAAAGATACTGTTTAGGTGATTCCGATCGTGACGCTGGCAAGCGGTATCGGACGTTTGAATTAGATATGACACAAGATGACAAGCAATCAAATGAAGATCGATTAGCTAATGATTGGCTAGGAGTCCAGGCATTTGAAGCCAGCAATTGTTCAAGTCTCGAATCGACGGATTTTTCTATGGGATCTTCGAATTTCTTTAATAGCTCCAACTTTTCGCATTCCGATCTTTCTAACTGATATAGTGATATTTTTTCAAGCAACGTGAAGGAGTCATGTACATGTTAGAATGCTCCTCCACCCTAACTATTGTTAATACGTAATGTGCCTTTTATGTTTCTTCTTTTTCCATACATCATTTATTTACATAGTATGTTGATGCAAAATTGAATCATCAGGATAAAGCTACATGCTCTTTCGATGATTTTAGATAACTTGAAAATTTGAAAACAATCCGTTCACCTATCAACAGTCGTACATTATGAACTATTCTTAAATTAATTATTTTCCACTCTTTCACCCTCTTCTTTGGCATGTGTTCAGTACATTATGCCGATAAAAGAGAAAGTTTTATAACAATAAAATTATTTTTAACTGGTAATTGCACATAACCAAAAAATTAGAAATAATATTATCACATTCACTTTTGACGGCAAACGATTGAACCAAACAACATCCCAACGTATGCAACTTAAGTGGCCTAGAAACTCCTTTTTTTTGCACTTTAGTGACCATGGAGCAATTGGTTTACAGAATGGTATTTTTGGGGGCTGTTTAGGAGACACATAAGTATTGTAGGTTACTATGCTGTTAGGCATCTTATGTTGAATGAGAAACAGAATAAATACTAGAGAAAATTTTGATTTTAGAGATAAAAAATTGCTTTCATCAAGGAAACAATTCCTATATCTTTTGCCGCACACTACAAACAAATCTTCACGCTGCAGCAGTGAATTGTAAAGATATTATGAAAAGTTTAAAGTTTTCATGTTTTCCATTTTTTATGAATTTTCAAAAGCACAAATTTATTTCTTCAAATAGTGCAATACATATTTTCCACTATATATGCAACAATATTTCTCTGAAATCGTTTCACTGGTCTGGTTGCAATCGTCTCTAATCTTTAACTTTTTCCTATACTTTAAATGGGTTGAAGCAAATTTTCAACTGTTGTGCAAACAGAATTTCATTGGCTACTGACAAATAAAGAATATTTTCTGGCCTTTTCACCTGTCGGATAAGATTTTTGTCTTCGAATTTAATGCAAAAAGCTGCCAGAAACATATTGCATCTAGACCAACTAATATGCATGAAATCCGATATAGTATCATTATCATTTATATAGAGAGATATAGGAAGACATTGGTAGTACACTGATCTCAAATAAGTCTTTCATTCGAACTGAAACCAAGTTTTTGTAGGATTTTGTGAAATTAAACGAGTGATTAAACTTTGGTTTTATGTGGCTATGTAATTGAAATTTCAAAGTTAGAGATCAGTACCAAATATTGTCAGCTACAGACTAATAAATTTATGAAAAGCTTTATCTATATTTTATAGTCAAGTAGTATGTTCTGTAAAAATCTTCATAGATTTAATAATATTATATTATACTTGAAAGAAACAACTATATATATTACGAACAATTTTTTTAATTATTCTTGGAGGTATATTTTTGAATAACATTCGATGCAAGTCTTTACAGTTCTGGTAATTCAGATACACTTTGTCTTAGTTACACATTCTTTACCTCAAATCAGATATAGACATTATATCGATGTAAAACATGTTGAAATCGCTAATTCATAGTTTACTAATTTTTCAATCACGAATTCAACAAAAGAATATGCTATGATGTAATACTAAATATTTTTCAAATTCGTAATTAATACAACAATTATGTCTAATCACATATTGAACAAATTCAAAAAATGTGTGCATTTTCCTGCACTTATTACAGAGGTATTGCATGAATATTTTCTCAAATTGATAATTTGTGCAATAATCAGATGTCTGCATTATCTCCGGAAATACATTTGAAACAAAAGCCACAATTATGGAAAAAAGACAAAAAACTGTTTTTTCTTAAAAATATACTCGAACGCAATGCGAATTTTTTATTAGCAAATATCTGGAATTAAAGTAGAAATGCATACAAAAAAATAATTGTGTAATCACATATTGACCAAATTTAAAAAAATTTCAAACATTTTTCTATGTAGTTTTCTACTCACATAATAGTATTCTATAAGTTTACTCTCTATGCGTTCACTATAACAAAATATTCCACCCCTCATAGACAAAGCAAGCACCAAAAGACCCGCCTTGAACCCTCAACAGTCATAAAATTGCTTTTTTCACTTTAAAGAGACTGAAATGCCAAAACTATGACGACAGGGAGAAACTTATAGTCAGATTAATTAAACTTTCACTCCGAAAAGCCATAGAAAAATCTTCATGGAATGATGTGTTCAATGTTTGAAAAGTTTGAAAAACAGTCGATATTATTGCTCTGAGAAGAATCGAAAGGCCATGCAGGTTCTTGATATTCAATTTTAGGAACAACGCGTCGATTCAGTTTGTTCAGTTCACGGAGCTGTTCAAGTTGTTTCGGTAGATTTATCGGATTGCAAATTGGACATATGCTTGGTGTTGGACACTTCACAAGATGGAACATTAAATTTCTGCACGGTTTGCACCAAGAATGAGGGCAACGTACCCTTTCACTAGAATCCCCTGGAAAATAAATACATTTTCGTTACTATTTCTAAGCATAAATTTACACTGAACATAATGGAATTGTAATTTTATGCAACTCATGCAACAAAACACGGTTCATTTTGTCATATTTAAATGAAAATGGAAAAATTGATTTTCAGGATATTTTTCTGTTGACTCTTTAGGAGTCACGCAATTAAAAAGTTTGGAATTTCTAAGCCTCTTTAAATTTGTAATTATACTTCGAAATTTTATAAATAATGATAAAGTGGGAGTAAACCAGCATTTTCGAACTAACTCGATAGAAGATTTGAAGCACGCCACAAAAGATCTGATGTGAATGTTTGCAACAATTAGTGCCACTAAAGGAGATAGTGCAATACTAAAAAATTTAATGATATTTTAGAATGATTTAAAAATATTTTTAACCTATAGTTTAGTTTTATAATCACTCTTTTATGTTTAGCATTTTGACATGGGCTTTTCAGATAACGACATAAATTATCGAAACGTCAAAAAGTCCGATGTTCTGTCTAGTTTCTATTATAGGAGGCACTATCGCTTTTTGCTGGTACTATCAGTTCAAATTTGCGTTTAAAGATTGATTGCTAACTCTACATACAGTCAATTAGCAAGCTACAGACAAGTTTTAGTAAATAATTGTTATCATTTTTTCAATGAAACTGATGGTACATTAGTACAAGAACTAGTGATATATATAAAGGGAAAAAGACCAAACCGAACTCCTCATATGCAACTCCTAATTACAAAGACCCGATTAGAATCGAAGGGACCAAATGGAACGAGGATTGTATCTTTGAGATAGAAATTTAGAATTTCAGATGAAAAACGAAGTTGATTCAGTTCTAAAGTCAATTATTACCGATCTTCATTGACTTGAACTGAGTTGTATGAAGATGAGTGTTAATCGTTACATGAAATGGTAAATATACCGAAACTTATTTTTTTGACATATTGAACGTGCTTTTCGGGAAAAAGCCATTAGAAACTGAATTTAGTTTTTACATTTTTCATACTTTTTAAAGAAAATAATTCAAATCAAAAATGTAAATAGAATCGGCCAGTATCACCAATATCTACTGTAAACAACTACCATCACATAAAATAAACATCGGATATGCCGAATTTGCATTTAACGAATTTCACTTATAGCGAAAAAAATGAAAAAGTCATCTATGTATTGTTCCAGATTCAGCGTTAGATTTTTGTATACAACGAATTATTTTTCTTCATCCGAATTTAATTTACAAATCATATTTTGAGATGAGTACCGCGCAGAATAAGTCACCAAAAAAATGCTGTCAAAAAGAATTTATTGATAACAATTAATATGTCACGTTGAAAGAAGTTTTGGCTGTACAGAAACGTATTCATCGCAGCTTTTAGCCCATAATAATTTATTTCATTTTTGATGAAAAAGTCTAGTTTCAGAATATTTCTGAAAGGTCAAAAAGATTTATAAATATAATGGTTATATCTATTTCAAACGGACCTGCAGTGGGAGCAAAGCCATTGCAATCTCGAATATGAAGCATAAGGAACTTTGTACTATGACACACCTACATAATTCAAATATACATAGAGAGACACGTTAATTTGTTGTCATTTCAGTAATAAATGAAAGAAGGATAAAAAATAAGCCAGAAAGAAGCATAAAAATATTTTCACAACAAAAAAGAATACTTATTTTGAATAATACAAATTTCTGCAGGTGCATGAAGTGAAAAAACTAAACCAAAATGTTAGTACTTGAGGCATTGTAATTCGGTACAGATTAATCATATAATAAAACTTTGGATGAATAAATTCGTTTTTAACGAATTATCACTATAAGTGAATTAACAAAAAAGTAATACGTACACTGCAAAGTTTAGTTTCAGGTTTCTTCTCAACTATAATAAAAATTAATTTGGTGGTCCCTATTGAATGTTTGTTATACTATGGGAGAGTTTTAGAATTAAAATCACAGCATTCAAACATTGTAAAAAAAAGTTTGAATATAGTACAAAAAACACCTTTATTACCGTTCTCTGAAAACTATAGACTTATATGTGCGCCCTGAGTCAAAGCATGTGTACATCACCATAAAATTTGAAATTTCAGATTTTTTATTTTTTAGGTAAGGCCTAAATTTGTAAACTTCCAACATATTAGTTTTTGCATGACCATTTAAATTCTGTACTCATAACGGTGCAGATAGAATAACTTTGAAAGATGATGCCAATGGATTTTCAATCTCAATTGGTGTACTTACTTCTATAGTTGAGCTATACACCTTAGTCTATACAAATCAGACCAAATCGGTTGGAGCAATAAAATCACATGAAATCACTTAGATGAGTTTCTACGCAAATCCAACTATATTAATATCATCAAATAAAGTATGTAATCTATTAAATGATAGTAATATATATATATATATGCATACGATTTTGGTTATGCAAATAATAGAAGATATACATATAGCAAAATCTGGACACACCAACGCTGTCGGGACTACCAAACTAATCCGATGTATTCGAAAATCTAAAGCCTAAACTCAGCACTAGAAAACTTTATTGCACATTCGCTATAAGTTAAGTTTTGTTAAAAGCGAATCTGCTTTATCCAATATTAACTATATTCGAATTTGGTTACATGAATAATAAAAATTTCATGTAAGTCATTACGTTATTTTGCTATGAGGGTTTTAAAAATTGTATGGAATCTAAAAATTATAGATTGTCACCTGAGCATGTCGGGGGTCCGCATGACAACCGGTGCAATCTCTAGCATGTCCCATTAATACAAGCAATTTCGCTGCTTGGATAGGATCAAGTTGAACACCAACTCCGAGATCATCCTAAATAATTGAAAAAAGTACCCCAAAGGTACATTTAGAAATAAACAGTGATTCTATATATTATTAAATGCGTTAATCCCAAACTGAATTGTTTCTCAAATTCCTAAAAGGATCATCAGTAATGGAACAAATTCTTTTCACTGTTTCATGAAAATTCTAGAACAGAAAAAATCCTCAATAAACGAAATAAATTAAAAATAAGGCATGTTTACATTGTAAGAATTCCACAGCCCACTAAAAAGGTGAAGCGAACTGAACTGTGTCAACGTAGATTTAGGCTAAATCACGGAATTGGTATCAATTCTTTTACCTTTTTAAAAAGACTTAAAATAAAAAACAACTAAAGATCAAGTTCAGTGTAAAATGTATAATTCAAGGTGATGGCTTCTCAAGCAACTAGATTATATGTTCAATGAGGAGGAGTCAGAAGCAAAACTCATGCAAACTGTGTTCTATAGTGGGGCACATATACATGTTGCTTAGTTTAGACCGGGTGGAATAACGTTAGATTTAGAATAGGCCACCAAATTTTTTTCAAATCTTTTTAACCTCTCAAATATTTTTAAGATTGCCCTTTCAACGAAAATAAACTTATTACTAGCTGAAAAGTCATCATACTTTATTTCCACTTCTTAAAACCTTTTTTTACTAACTACATGTGTATCATTATTAAAATATTTTGTCTATTGGTCTTTTCTATAAATTCAAAGGGCAAATGCCCCAAAACAATTGACTGCATTGTCACAAAGTTTGTTGAAAGGTAACATTGAACCTTTGGGGAAAACTATGCGATTATGACATGCAACTGCATAGGGGTGAAAAGCAATTATATTAACTCGGAAATTTTATCTGACTACATCTCTAATTCATTTTTCTGATATATCCCGTACAATACTACTTCAAGAGAAATCGAGTAGAATTTGAGCTATAGTAACTCCATGTGTAATGAATTTTCACTAATAGCAACTAAACGAAAAAATTCACATCGCGTACAGCTTCAGTTTTAGATTTTCAGATATAATAAATTTTTTGGGACCACCAAATTAATTTGTTTTATACGAAATTTACTTTACAGATGACTATATCTTAAATTACCCAGTTTATCTGAGTAAAATAAAGTTGAATTGACTAAATAATATTCAGTAATTTGAACAAAATATGTTATTTATAGTCATAAAATTATTTATTTTAAGATTTCATTGGCCAATTCTTACCTCCATCTCTTCTTCAGACATATAGCCCCCATCTGTATCCCCCCCACAGTCACTATCCTCAGCACAAGCACTTAGAATCTAAAAAACAAAAAAAATTCATGTTGCTGATAACAAAATGGTTCAGGTTAAAAAACAGACTATAGATAAAATTTAAACATTTCCAGTGAAATCGAAAAGTTAATAGACCTGGATACAAAATAAATGCTTTGAAAATCTGAATAAAATTTCAATCCGCTCGCCTTGTTGTTAGTCATACAGTTCAATTCATCAAATCGAGCAGGAATTAAAATTAAAATTGCACAAAAAATACAGTTTCATCCTAAAAATTGAAATATAAACATTTTTGCACCCAAAATGGCACTCTGAATGTCAAATATACAAAAACTAAACGATCTGTTACACTAATAACCATACTAATAGTTCAGTCCAGGAAAAAATCCTATAAAAATTACAAGATTCATTGTAAGTAACAATGTAATCTTTTGTACAAATCAATGAATTGAAAAAAATGATTGCAATAAATGCAACTTATAAATAGAGCCTTGTAAAAAACTACAACTATCTATGTAAATAAACTACATTTTCATAATGCTCCGTTCTAATTTTTCTACATACAGAATATGATAAGCTGTATACTAAATTCATACATATAAATATAATCTATTCTACCCGATTTTAGCCTTGCATCTTATAAAATAGTAAACACATGTGAATCTTTAACCACAGTCAAAAACTTAGAACACAAAAAATTTTGGCTTTCATCTATATAATATAGCCGATTGAATCTGATTTCAAGCACTATGTAATTAGGGCATGTAGCGAACCTGATCGTGATGGTCAACATTGTTAGCCGGAAGAGATATATCAATACGAGGAGCCTGAGGAAAAAATACATAAAGATTCAGATACAATACTATTTGGAATGACGTGTAAGATGACCTCTGAATTTGTTGATCAGATTTGGAATTGAAATTATAACATGAAAAAAATTTTTACAGCTGATTTTTCACTGTTATTTATCTACTCAATCAATAGATTAAATTGATAGTATACATAAATATTGATACTTTCGCATATATACCCTATTATTGCAAGATACTCAATGCAAACCAAGATATTAAATGTTTCCTAGGATAAATACCCTGAAGTGCCACTGAAATCCAAACCAAACTATCAATTGCTCTTTTAATCTTTTAATACAATTCTAAAAATTTCCCACCTTTGCTTTAAAACAAAACTGAAGAATAAAATATAAATTATGCAATCATTTACAGTAATATCCGTACAAATCTCTCTGAATCACCATATTAATTTATTATATAAAAATCTTTAGTTGAATTTGATACCGTATGACTTTTTAATTCATTCATTATAATTGAAAATTTATTCAAAGCGAATTGGTTATATTGTATTTGAAATTAACTGTACATGTAAAATCTGCATATAAAAATAGGATACAATTCTAGTTGAAAAGCAAAAAAATTGATGCAGCTTGCCTGTAGACAGTTACATCTTGGACACGTGTGCCTCACAAGAGCCCACCACGGGTTACAAGACATAGTTGCAAAGTAGTTCTCCTTGCAATTCGAACATTCGTACTGAACCTAGAAACACAAGAAAATAAATAGCAAAATTCGAATTTAAATTACATTTTTCTAGAGTTTTCTAACACATTAAGAGAACCGTTTAACTTTAAAATAGTGTTTCATGCGTACGGGAATACATATAAGCAATGGTGAGATATACATATGCATATGTGCTGTATGGTACATACGAGAAAAATGAATTTGCATCTGTATCATATGACAGACTCATAGAGCCGTTAATAAATTAAAGTTGCATTTTGAACATTCATAGGACAGTAAGATTCTAATAAGTATTAGTATAAACTGTACAAAAAGAGGCTGCCATACTAGTTATGTACAGTAAACTAGTCAGTATACGTTGAAAAATATGGCTATTATTCTATATATAGTCAACTAGTCAGCTCATCATATGTCATGACATAGTCACATCATGACATAGAGTTAGTGCTATCTTAAAAAATGTAAACGAACCCACCTCACGCTCTTTTGTAAGAATCGGAACTAAAGAATTTCTGGAACTTTTCTTTGATCTATTACAATTCTCAGCTTCTTCCCACTGAAACTCGCGTTTTCCCAAAAACATGCGACCAGGGACATCGACAGTATGAGGCATTGCAATCTTCATTTCTTCTTTTACTACAAAAGTGCCTACAGCATCATATCCAAATATATATTTATAATCCTTATATGTCCATCATTAATTACAACCAAACTAGAATATTAACTACATATTTGTGCAGCATTCAATAAAATCTTCATAATCATGTACACTATTTATATTTATTGGCTATTAAAACTAGGAAGTTAATGCAATTATCTAATGTATAAAGTGATTTCTTTATTTATACGCTGCCACTCCATCCGTCAATATTCTTTATAAAAACTACATGATAAAGTAAAGCTCACAAATTATGCAGTGATACGGACAGCTGTACACTGACAGCTATGCCGGAAGAAGCATGAAAAATTTAAAAAAATACAATATCCTAGGTTCCACCAGTTGAGAACAATTAGTGCCAAAGGTGAAGACTCATACTCTACATCAAAAGCCATCATGATGCAAACACAATCAAGCACAGAGTAGCAAAAAGGGGGGGAGGTTCTTCAAGAAGACCCAAAGTGAAGGCTGACAAGCTAGCAGTGTGAAGAGGTATTTATGAAAATTTTAAGTTCTAAATTTAGAGTAGTTGTTAGGTTAAATTCAGGATTTACATGGTACGTAAGAAAAATTCTAAAAGATACAATGAAATCAACTGCAAAAATGGATCATTTAGAAAACAAAATTTAAACTTAAAATTATGCCATGTTTCAGATAACAAATTCAATGAATGACTTCAAGAGTCATTCTCTTCGATTATATAATAAAGATCCAAAATCAATTGATAATATGATCATTCATTCCCTCCTTGCTTTCGTGAGTCATATATCAAGATATAAATACTGTAAACTTAAGATAAACAAATATGTCGGGACTGCCGAATCAATTCGTTAGATCCTAGATTCATTGTATCAAAGTCAACTCTAAATAATTAGGACTTATTCTTTATTTGCTACAATTGTAATATAAATATGCAAATAAAATCATTAAAAGCGAATTCGCTTTGTCAAAAGTTTTCTTCAGCCAAAACCAATTAATAATACAAATTACAAATGTCAACATTATAAATCGCATATAAAAACAATGACAAAAGGTGTTCCATACCTTCATTACCATTTGCATTTTGAAATTTTCCAAAATTGCCACCGTCTAATGGAGGCTCAAATAACATATGCTGCAAGGCAGATAAGTTATCATCTTGGTCGGAATCACTAGTTGCAATAGAAGTAGAAAATTCTAGCGGAACCAGTACTTCAGGTACATTACGTTTATCATCCTCACCATACTATAGTAAAGTTGTCATAAAATTGGTTTACAGAAAGGAAAAAGCACAAACATAAGAGGTAAAGATTCAGTCAACAATGAAGTTATATCAAACATGAAAATTTACATACTCGTTTAAAGTGGCAAGTCATCAAATTTGAATTCAAATAGTTTATCATATCATCTTACAATTTAGCTTTTATAGTTCAATATATTTACCATTTGTATTCAAAGCAAAGATAGCAAATGTCCAACAAAAGTAAAATAAAATAATTAAATTCATATAAATACATAAATCAATTATTAACTGCTATGATCTGATTTTTATACAAATAGAGTCGATATTTCATAAGCTGAAACAGTCGGTTACACCAAAAACTATCATTTTACTGCATATGTCTAATTAAAGATATCAATATACATAGTAAACAAAAAATGGTGGAGTGGCAAGCTATCGAATGATAGAATATAACATTTTGTGGACCATTGATTTATGCAATACAGGCATATGCAAATAAATATCAAAATTGGAGAATTTAACAAATATTTGTTTAGTATATAGAATTGACAACGAAACCAAAGAGTATATGAAGTACAAGATATACGTCTCTCTAGTAGCTAACTGGAGATTGACTGTGAAACCTAACTCAGTAACTTTTTAGTTCATGATAGTTCATTTTTTACTGAAAGGGTAAATTTCATAATAATGAAGTGACTTATTCTAAGCTTTTCTACCTTGACCACAGTATTCGGTCCTGAACAAAAGATCACGCTGCATTTTGTGTATTTTTTTAAAGGAATAGTGTTTGGTGCATATTTTCATGAATAACTGTGACCTCTCGTATGAAACATAATTCTGGGGACAGTGTAGACATCTACCTTTTTCTGCACTGTCCTAATTCAGAGCTCTTTTTGAAACTCACAAAACATCTTGGTGAATTTATTTACATTTGCATTGAGATATACATATATATGTGCAGCCATATGCAAGTTTAATGCCACCACTACTACATATTAATAGGAAAATGTGTACATATGTGACTCTCTAAAAAATTCTACATTGGAAACATTGTTTAAAAAGATTTCATCCAATAAAAATATAATCCATATAAAAAATAAATAAAGTTGAATAAGAATCTACTCAAGTTTCTCGAATCAATAAGAAGACTTGAAAGGTTAAATTCATGCAATTTGATTGCTCTTCCAGGTAATTGGAACCAAATAAATATTTTTTCTAGTAATCTAGGATTATGTATTGTAGTGATTTGAATTTATTAAGATCAGTTCTGAACTGTACCTCTAGGAAATCCAAGGGAGTAAATAAATCTGATATATCTTCAGTTCCTCCAGTAGAATTGTCATTCGTGAAAGCCTCAACCATTTGAATATGATCATCATGAGACAAACCTTCTTTTGAATTTTCATAAGAGACACAGAACTGATCTCCACAGAAACCATCCTCTGCAGTACCATTCTCACCCTAAAATATATAAATATTTATACGTACAGTTGCTATCCTATAAACTCATACCGACGGCCATACCAAAAGTTGTCAGTTAATCAAATATATCGAATTAGAGATATCAACATACACCAGCAAACAGAGGTCAGTGGAGTGGTAAGCTATCATATGAACTGCCTGTAAAATGAAGATTCTTACATTGTATAATGTGAAAAGCTAGAGAATAATGCTCACCCTTAAAAGCTTCTCACTAAATTTAGAAAAAAGTGATATGGAATCTCTCCAACTACTATAAAGAAAAATCATTTTGTGACTAGGTTTTAAAAAGTTATTGTCTCTGATGTGATATATTGCATTTCAGCACATGAAGACAGATGCATGAAGCATTCAAAGTTATCGATTCAAACATATATGCGTTATTATTGTGTGGCTAAATCCTAATTACATGAATCTTAAGCTGAAATCATGATCGTTATGATGCGATGCACTATATGCAAGTTCCACAATATTCTATTGAATTCAAATAACCTGAGAAGAAACATTGTATGCTATCCCGTGAATTCTCGAATCCTGGGAGTTTGACTGAATTTGAGGCTCAGACTTAACAGCAACAGTTTCTGGCTCACTTTTAACCATCACAGCTTTACAAGTTTCTGCATCTGCAAAATGACTAGATGATCCACCGCCTTCCGCATTTGCCTAATTAGAGAAATATGTCAAATTCTAATATTTAAAAAGTTACAAACAGCCCAGAATATGCAAAAATATAGCATTCATAGGCACAAACTGACTCTGTACCTTGAAAAAACATGCCTAACTTAAACAAAATCAATTAAATAGCGACGGTGTCGCATTTTTAGTTCAAGTTATTCTGAATGTTGTGAAATATGCTGAAAAGTGAGTTTGTATTACTTTCATATAAAAATAACTTACGATGAATTTAAAATTTATTCAAACATGTATTTGTTTTTTCATCGCCCTTATCAAATCATATCACTGACATATTCAATGGCAATAGAACATCACTGTTTTCTTGATAAAGCCTTTCAAATCCAAAAAGAGGTTTCACAATCAAATGACTTGGAGCAGTTTATTTTTGTAATGATGATCATAATGTACCATTCTGTATACATTGTAACCAAATAACTTTTACATAAAATACTTACTAAGTTCACGCTGCAGTTGTCTGTCTGAATGATAAACTGATTTTGATGAGTGATTAAATGTAATAGAATTACTACTATATAATTGACTGATTCTACTACTTGGGGGCGTAAAATATAACAGCGCATTTTGTATTCAAGTTTTACTCTTTGGTGTATACAGCATTATACAAAATTAGAAATAATCACAGTTTAAAAATTATTCATCAAGGAAAAATTAAATGATACTTCTGCTATGAAAGCATAACAGCTCATCAAAGATTAGTGACAAAAAGTTCATTTGACACAAAAGTAGGATGATCATTCTGATCTCTACAAATTCATCATGACCTCAAAGGTTTATAAAAAATTTACCTCTGCAGCAGCAATTTGAGCTAAGAGCCGTTCTTTTACTGGAAGTATATTATCTACTATGTGTCTTTCCAAGAGATTCAACTGCAAAGAAAAAATCAAAAAATTATGAATAAATACGATATGATGGCATTTTTTAGCATCTCATTTTATTGTAAAGAGTTTAGATGAGCTTGAGCACAAAGTTTTTTCAAGTTATAACAAAGTTTTTTGTTTGAAATTGTCATATCTCTTATGAATATCGGAACAATAGAATAAAAACTGAGCAATAATTCCCAAGTTCTCAAATTGAGGTTTTACCTGGTGCAAATTGTATGACTGAATGTCTTTGTTTGTCGATTTTCCAGATATTCTCTCCATTGTGCCCTTAACATTTGCAAGAAAGTATTGCATTCGAATCAGGGTTCGTCGACTGGCGGATTTGAACTCAGCATCGGTATCTGGAGGAAATTCCTGAAAATCGAAACTCGAATTAAAAATCCGAAAGTACAAAGTATTTTAAAGAAGTTAGGCATACCTGATGCTCTAATGTCAATCGCTCTTGCAAAGTAGTAAATTCACGAATCAAAAAATCAAGATCCTCCCAATATTTGTCTTTCATTTCGCTCATTCGACGTGAGGTCTCATCTTCCGGGCTCGCTTCAATATGGTTTTTTATCTGTACGAGGGAAGTGAGAATAATATACTTTAAAGATGAGTAACTTCAACTTAAAACGAATCCGTCGATGAAGCAGTTTCTGATATAGCATAAGATCACTATACAAATAAAATCTTATGGATCGTTCAAATAGCGATAGTACATCATAAAACGCTAAGGGGCTCAAATTTGAATGCTTCTTTAACTTACACGTGATATGCAATAAGATTTAAAAAAATTTTACACTCGACGATTGCAAAACGATTCGAAAAATTTCAAACGTCGAATCTTACATACATATGATAAATTCGCAATGAATTAAGACGGTTATTACTTGCATTGCAAACAAATTAAATAATCCTCATCAAGTGCAACTGCTTGTGTGGTTGCAATTTTTTTATGGGAATCATTGAAGGATTCGATGATATTGAACTTACCATGTTATCGCGAGGGTTCGCAAGAAGAGGAGTTGGGGCAATCATGAAGAACCCGTTGCATGCAATACGCAAGACGGCAACTGGAATTCAGAAACAAATTCTCTGCAAAGTACTTAAATATAATCTGTTAATATGTGACGGGAATGCTCATGATTTGGACAAACTTTGGGTTTAAAATTTTCGGCGAATGCCTTATGGACATACGTTTATTTAAGCGTGAAAAGCTATAGAAAAATTAATATTAAATAATTATCCAATCAAAATAATAAAGAATAATATCTCTTTTTGTATTATTTTCTGTTCAATCTTCAAAAAATATATATATTAGCGATTGACTTGTTGATTTTATCACGTGTCGCTAACGTCACCAAATTTCTTTAGATGTAATTCATTAGTCAGCTACATATTACGCAGTCCGTCCAATCATTGAATAATTCACTGCCTCAAATTACGGAATTGAAGAAAGTTGAAGAAAAAAATACTTGACCAGGTAATTCGAGTCGTAAGGTCCGACGTACATCCTCTGCAAGCTATTATTTACCTTCCAAATTCTGTCGATTTCTACTGCAACGGAAGCAAATTCTATTCTCATTTTTTAGAAATTGCAAAAAAGCGCATTTCGGAAATTGAGCTAGTAATTAAGTTTGACGTTGTCAACGAAGCTCGAAAAATGTACAGGTGACTCGAAAAAGCACAATATTCATAATTTCTAATTCAAAATGAATTTCGGTTATCTGATCGCTTCGTTGCTCTTAAGAAATTCCTACTCCAGCAGATATAGCGGGTCTTCATATCTTAGACAGGACAAAAAATTGTTTTGGGCCAGATGCCAATGCTTCTTCATGTGCGATCAATTGCTCTTTTTGATAAAATCGTTGTCCCCTCCTTATATTTATTGATAATCTTCCAACCAGAATAATGGCTCTGAGATTTTACCATAATATGAATTCTCCACGAGCCAGCGATGGGAAAAAGACAGTTCAAAACATTTTGCGTTCTCATTTTGTTATGAAAGACAAAAATCAATTGTTTTTGTCAGTGTATAACACCAATAAAAACATTTTTACATTAGCATCTATCAATAATGAAGCATTATTCATGGTGAATCAAGCTATGTAACTGAAAAAAATGCTTTCTCTGATACGATACGAATAAATGCATTGTGTACTATCGAGCAAATTGTTACAGAAAAGTATACCAATACACCATACAGCACTTAAAAAACAAAATAAATCAATGAAGTTGGTCAATCATATTTAGTGGAATACAAGAAACATTATGTTTGTGCCCACTCTGTGCAATAATATACAACATTGAAACATTAATTTTACTTTTGGGAATAGTAGTTTCAAGGAAAGAAACAAATACGTTAAGTTCACACCAATAATTCAAAGGCACTCCAAAAGAAAAATGGAAAGAAATAGGTGTTGTTACTGGATTTTTAGAGCACACTCTGGTCAATTCATTACTTTAGTTCGAATTCAATGGTAGTACAGATATTTTAAGGGTTCTATGATGTTTTGTAAAAAAACAGCTTTTGGAACAATGTTTGCCTTAAAAAATATATAACAAACTCAAGGTCAAAAATTGAAAACAGTAATGTTAGGAATCAATGCTAGGAATCAACTTTCTAAGAGGTAAATTTCATTTTATAGCAGCAATACTATACAGAAGTTTTGAGGCAAGTCAATATTCTATGTACTGAGCTGTGGTAATGGGCTATAGTGATGGGTTAGGATTATGATTTGTGCATTACTGAAGTATATTCACTTCCAGCAATACAACTGTGTTTGCATACAATGTACCCCCTTGCTGCTGTAATTATGTGTCTTGTTTTGCTTGCACATTCACAAGTCACTATTATGATGTTACCATTGAACTAGACAGAGTACTATTATGATGTTACCATTGAACTAGACAGAGTACTCAATAAGCTTAACCTATAGCTTCCAAAGACAATGTACTTAAATACAGAATTACAACAGTATAAAGCTGCAAAGAAGGATTACAAAGAAAAGACAGAAAAAAAGTAAACATATTTTTGTTGAAAAATATAAGTACAAGTAGGATAATAAATTGACCTTCCAGTATAACCTGTAAAAAGTAGAATGGCAATCACTTATTGGAACCATCAGATAATTGCAAGTTGAGCCAAAAGTAGATAGAAATACAAATAGTGAATGTATGAAAGCAGTGTAAGATAGAAAAGGCTAAAAAACTGTTTTAATATGAATTCCTTGGATTTGGATGAGTTGATTATACTGTACTATTGTTATGATAATATAAAAAAGGATGCTGCAATGCTATGTTGGTGATAAAGCATGACATGATGACTTGAAGTAAATAAAGGCAAACCAAAATACAAAAAAGAGAAAATGTGTTATTGAATGAAGTAGAGAAAAAGTCTTTAATTGATGCAAGGCTCTAAAACCTTTTGAAATATTACACAACAGAAGCAGCCGTATTTCAGTGGAATTGGAAAGAATGCAAAATGATAAAAAAACCATTGAGAAAGCAAGAGTAGAAAATGAAGTTTGAACACAATGGAGAAAATGTACATTGAACATACTTAAAATCTCTACAAAATTGCACTAATATTTATGCATTAAAATGGAAGACAGAATGTTCTCACAAAATCAATAAATTGCAAAGTGAAAAATAGTTACACAGTATTGTATATGAGTAAATACAAAACTGCAAAATTTCTGCTTAGAACAGTACAGTCAGATTTGAAGTTGAAATGGATAACTAATGATTGAAAGGAAATAGTAAAAGTAACCAGTAAAAATCTTGACACCTCTCTTCATGTCAAATTCTTTGAGAAACTGTCAGCAAAAAAGTCAATAAGATTAATCTTGCTGCATCCTTCTGCCCATGCATTATGAAAAATGGTCTTTCTCTTAAATTGAATTTATAAATTAAGGAAAAATGTTGGACAGTAGAAATGAATGTGTTTTGAGAGCAAGGTTTTTATTAATGTTTGCAAGTTGATGAATAATTATAGAAATGTGCTGTGGAGCTATGGATAAGTTGAAAATTCAATGACAAATGTAGTAATTGTTAATTAGCATGTCTAATGCATTGGTAGTTAATACTGTTTTTTCTGCAGTAGTACCAGTATTCTCTTTAAAACATTGTTGAAACCAGCTGTTAGAAACATGAAAGACAACTAACCACAAAAAACTGTGACAGAAATATGTGCAGTTATCATGCACTAATTGTGTTGATAGAAATGAGCTAACTTCATCGACACAACTAAATATAAAACCCTACTAGAATCAGTGTAGCCAATTTACTTGGAACATCATAAATGAACACTGACTGCAGCTATAAAAACAGAATTAATTCCTAAGAGAGTTAATTCCTAACACCAGCGGGAAAAGTTAAAGTGTTAGGAATTAATTCCCTTAGGGATTAGTTCTATTTTTATAGCTGTGGTCAGTTTTTGTTTATGACATTCCAAATAAGTTATCAACACAACATAATATGTAACCCTACTGGCATCTGTGCAGCCAGAGTTAGCTCACTTCTATCAACACAATTTGTGCATGATAAATATACACATTTCTGTCACAGTTTCCTGTGTTCTGTTGCATTTCATGTTTTTAACATAAAGTCATGAACTTTATTGCATATAAAAACAGTTTGCAAGCAGCACTTCAATTTGTAAGAAATTTAGATTCAGTGGACAAACTGAAAATAATTGGTTTTTTATATTCAAAGACAAAGACTTTTAGTCATGGCATCAAGGAAATCCTCAAGGAGTCTATGTTTATTCACAACACTACCCCGTTTTGCATTGGCATTACCGGTCAGCAAAGGTATTTTGAGAATGCTTGTAGTCTTGGAACAGTATATAAGTCCATAAAAATTGCCTCTAAGTTATCAAAATACCTTTTCTATGAGGTACGCGTCAGTTGAATTGAGCATCTGAAAACAAAACATGTCTGAATGCACAGCATAAGGACATGTCTTTGAACTCATGTTCAGTATAACTACGAACAAACATTGATAGTGAGTAGTTTCCTATGATATCTAGTTATCAAAACTGTGTAGAGCTAGAAATAAACTCCTCCAACGCTTCTACCCACAAACAGCAAGAGTGGATAAAAATGTGCACCATTCAAGTTTAACTTTGCTAAAACCTAATTCACATGATACTGTTGAATAATTTCATTACACTTTGGAAAATTAGTAATAACTGCAATACCTAGAAAAAGGATGAGTTTTACAGTATTTGAGATGCAAGAAAAAGCCAAATAGATGCTGTAATCTTATAAATAGTAGAGTCAAATATGTTTGCAATGACTACTTCATCAACATGGATAACCATCATAATATCATCATCAAAAAATGTTGCCAATATATATGCATGTCAGCACCAGTAGCAGTTAGATCAAAGACAAATACTATCTTGCGCAAAATTTATGCAATGCATCAGAAGCTCATTTTCAGGAATTAACTTGTATCATTGTCAGGATATTTGCCGGTCTTGCTATCGCTTTCAATTGCTACAGCATAGCTGCTCAACTATGTTTGTAAACGTTTGTCTATGTTTGCCTATATTTTGCCTACACCTTTTCTATGATTTTTGCCCTCTTTACCTATTTGTGCCTTTTATCCTAACTGTATCTTAATGCCAAACCCTTTATGTCTACACCGTTGCCACAATCCTTTATGAAATCCTTTGTGTACTTACTCCACAAATTGCCACATGTCATCTTTCTTATGGTTACTTGGAAACTTCTTGGATTATTTTCTACAACCAGTTCAACCTACAGAAGGATGATTCTATTTTCATCATGTTCCCTGGAAATTCTTCTTTACCCTCTTTGAACTCCACTTCAACTGACTGGATATTATTCCAGAAGCTGTGATCAAACTATAATTCCGCTTGAAACAGCTTTACTATCAATTATTCCGCTTTACTCCGCTTTATTTCCACCAAAGACAATTTCTTAGAGTTCTTAAAATAATTCCAGAATTGTCACAAACTGAACAATGGAAATAGCAACATTTATTTATGGAGCAAAAGATGCAGTGAGATTCAGTAAGATTCACCAGAGAGCCAATCTCAAGGGCACTTCAAGAGGGTATGCCACAGGGGCTAGTGGGAACATATTTATTTGTTCAGTCTTGTGTTTATGTTCACTCTCCTCAAGTTTAATAAAACTTTTATATTTTTATGAAATCTTTTCTTTGCTTTACTGTTTGCCTGCCCTCTGCTGTACATCGGACTTTGCCCACCTTAGGTACCTACTAATATATTATATTTTTGTATCATCTCCACCTTCCCTTTCAACAGTTGTAACTTAATATCTTTTTTACTTATAGCTGTGGATGTTTCTATTTGGAACATTCTTTAATTATGCTAGACATATTCTCAGAAAGTGGCTAGTCATGTAATATATCTAAAACTAGTAGTGTTGTGTTGGAGAGATATGATCACTTTTCATAATACAGGTCAAGACATAATGTATATTTGAGCTGTCACTCTTTTACATTGTGTTAGGAATCAATAGATTAAAGACTATGCATATAACCAGTAATAAACATAACCAGAAACCTAAAGAAGACACACACAGCTAATAGTGTATTAATCCCTATTCATGTGATGCCAAGAATGAATATTGTCAACACAATACTACTTAAGAGCACATGCATATGAGAACACACTTATGAGAACATACTTATGAGAACATACATATGAGAATTATGAACACAGTAGTCAAAATGTATGAAGAAAGAGACAAGAATAAATGGAGATATGTTGCATTCAATAATTTGCGCTGATATAAGTGAGGATATTCTATCAATACAACAAAAATAAATGTAAGCTGATTATTTAAAGTGTGTGACTCTTGCTGAACATCTACTTATGTGACTCTCCTTCAATCTAGAATTGTACAATTCCTCTTGAATTGTTTAGTTGGACAAATCTTCCTGAATTGTATTGCAGCTACATATGTAATTAGCACTTTAGGAAGATAATTCCTAACATTGTGAAGGTGATGAATGGAAGACTGTGTTTTGATGTCACTTTGGACATTATGAATACACAGTGATGCCTTTTGGCCTCATTAATACACCTGCTATATTCCAGAACTTAATGAATGAAATCCTTTTCGACCATTTAGACTGTTTTTGTGTTGTTTATTTGGATGATATTCTCATATATTCAGAATCATCAGAACAGCTTCAAAGACATATGTCATTAGTTTTTGAACGACCAAGAAAACAAGTTGTACGCTAAACTAGAAAAGTGTGCTTTTTCAGTTACCTCTATCAATTTTCTGGGCTATATCATCTCCAACTCTGGTATTGAAGTTGAACCAAAGAAGATTAAAAGTATAAGTTCTTGGCCAGTTCCTATCAATGTGAAGTCTTTGCAATCATTTCTTCATTTTGCCAATTTCTATTGTATGTTTTTGCTCCAGTATTCTAAAGTGGTCAGTCCTATGCTTAAACTGTTAAAGAACGACCAGAAGTTCAGATGGGATAAAGACTGTCAAGTTGCTTTAGATAAATTAAAGTCCGATTTTAGTTCAGCCCCAATTTTAAGTCACCCTGATACCTCAAAGCCATTTACACTGGAAGCAGATGCATCAGATTAT
>JAULBW010041239.1:0-64569 GCA_032358265.1 Vaucheria bursata | reverse complement strand
CCCTGAAAGAATCGTATGTAACAAATATAGTTAAACGTAATTGTATGACACGGCGAAACATATTAGGTCCTAACAGCTGATTTGTGAAAGGTCATCAAAATAAGAATAGAACAAAATCCCTATTGGCTAATTTTGTGAAGAGTCACCAAAATATATGAAACAGAACATATAATATAAATCATTCTAGAACATGTGGATCTAAGGCATAGTTCTAGTCCTAACAATCTGCCATGCATTTTATATTGCTTTATTATGCGTTTCTACCATGATCAATAAAAATAATGTCAAATTTTAAAAACAGTCAAGGATATTTATCTCTTTTGATTTGGTTAAGGATATGCTTTGCTTCTTTTATTGAATAAGCTAAAGTGGATTAAAGGTTCACATCCCGGCTCATCACTCTCTATTAGGAACGCCGTAGTTAAAACACAAAGAAACGGACAATAATTGGTATATATATGTCGCATTCAAATATTTGTGTTGATAGAAGTGAGAACATTCTATCAACACAACAAAATATGTGTAAGCTGATAAATGTATGACTCTCCTTGAACTTCTACCAAAGTGACTCTCCTCAAATTAGAATTGTACAAATCCTCTTGAATCGTATAATTACACAAATCTCTCTGAATTGTACCGCAGCTACAAACAAAAATAGTACTTTAGGAAGTTAATTTCTAACACTCACCATGCTAAAGTAAAAGTGCATCCTTAAATAGATTTTGAAGTTGATTTGTTGACAATCAAATCTGAATCTGACTGTGAAATATATGCTTGTGCAAAGAGGAAATAAGAGCAAAACAGATAAGTGAAGAGAGGCTATGTATGCAATATATGTATTGAGAAATAGGTACTTCGACTTTGGTACAGGGCAGAGCCCTTGTTGCCTGTGCAGAACTTATTCAGAATCTCATGGGATATCATTACTGACCATTTTGTATTTCCATTTGCACTTACATCTAGGGTTTCTAACTGATCCTTCTGCAATTTTAAACATTTTCATTATCCCATCACTTCTCAACAATCAGCAACTCCCAAGAGTTTCTTCTGAATAGGTCCTGCACAAGTAACAGGAGCTCTGCCTTCAATCAAAGTCCAAGTACCTATTTGTTAATACATATTGTATACATAACCCCTCCATGCTTGTATCTTTTGCCCTTGTTTTTTCTTTGCACAAGCATATATTTTGCACTGATACTAGAGCTGGCAATCAATGCTGCACCTGTCTTTATACTTAACTATCCATAATATTACATTATCTTTATTTTTTTCCTTTTAGCTACTTCTTAGCACCGGATTAGATACATGATGTTTTCAATAAACTTTCATCGAGTAAACATTTCACAAGAGTGCATCAACATATACCATTGATGTATGACTGTTTTTGTATCAAAGCAGAAGTAGATGATTTAAGCAAATTAATGTATGCAGAAATTAAAAATGACCAGAAATTCAAATTTACCTGTGGCTTGTCCCATTCTTACTTTTAAAAAATTAACTATTCCTAGTTTACCAGTAGAAGAATATTTTTTAGTGCTATTACTCTGATATGTAGTACTATGCGATAAATTCTAGATCTTACATATTTTCTGCATAATTGCATTGCTGTCAATACAATGTCTGACATGGATCTTTTACTGATAATGGACATTGCAACAAGAGTTTGTTAACATTTATTCATATGCAACATTCCTTCTTTCTTGTTTTTCTGCGAACATTTCTAATATTAGTTCTTTTAATGGAACAAAAATGAAAGTGCTCATAAAAGAATATATATCATTTGAGCATTACCTACCAAAGAGTTCAAAATCAATGCTACAAAGATTTGATCACTGAGCAGAGTGTATCTTAAGTATTAGTAACAATATTTTAAACTATTTTCTATTTAAGTTGCCTTCCTGATATGATAATGACGTTGAGTCCAATACATCCATATTTTGAATTGACTGATTTGAAGTTGCGCAAAAATCAGTTCCCAATCCAGCAAAGTGCGAGTTATTTCTAAATTCCTGAAGAAATATAAATGTGAAAAATCAGTTTATAACACATCAGATTCAAAATACAAAAATATTGAAACAAAGATCTTATAAATTCCAACAGCAACAATATGTATTTAACTGAACATGAAAAAAATTTAAATTACATAACAATTGAAATTTTGCATTCAAAAAGGTGTCCTTCAAAATTAAAACAGCCAAGTAACTAAGCAAAAGAAATGAACCACCAATTTAATCACAACTGATGATACGTTGAATTGTTATTGATTATAGATTTACATTAATTTACTTTACACTACTCCATAGCTGAAGCTTAGATTAAATATATATATTAAACAAAAAAATATGCATAAATTCTAGCATAATTTATGCATTTTTTATACCCAAAAGTGTTTGTAAAAAACGGAAGAAAAATTCAACATGAAGTACTTAGTTCAAAAAATTCAAATTTGGAGTAATAACCTTTCAAGTTTTAATTGAAACAACTAGTAAGATGAAAAGGCATGTGCTCATCTACAAACAAACCACTAGTCATAAAGAACTGAAAATACTGATCATACCAAAAAAATGCAACTATGATACCACAACTTCTGATTTAAATTTCTATTCAAAACAGGATCATGCCATGAATAGTTTTTTTCCGCCGAAAACTAATTCTGAAATATTCTACAAAACCAAATAGCACAGTTGAACTTGGAAACATAAAGTTTTGATCTGGTTGAAGAATATTTTTTTGTAAACGAATGCTGATAGTACCTGATAAACTGTAAAGAGCAAATGTAAGCTCTCAATTATGTTCTCATAAACTGGAATATCCATGATTGAGCATACAATTTTTGCATAATGTTCCAAACTTATTTCAATATCCGGTCCGGGCAGCTGCATACAAGAAAAGTTCAAGTATAATGAATAAAAGTTACATAATGCTCGAAAATTCATAATAGAAGCAAACAAAATTCAATTGGTAAGCATTGATTTCTCAGAAGATTTATAAAGATTAAGACTTTAGAATGCACTCTTGAAAATTCATGGGTGCATATTTTACATAAATTTTTTACTTTTTGGGGCTAAATAAAAATAAAAGTACATATCAAAATACCAATCAATTCAATTTGATGCCCGTCAATAATGCATTCAACGTAGAGATAAGAACTACGTGCCAACCGAGCTAAAAGCCAAAGATGAAAGATTAAGTGCTTTTGCTGAATTTTTTAATTAACCTAGCCAAAGCTCTGAATTACAAAAATTTCAACATATAAATGGGCAGATCCTTCAATCAATTTGAGTTTTGCAATTGCAGTTATTGCACAGAGATAACAGTTAACAATAGAATAACAATTCCGTTCTAGATATCAGTTCAGATACAAGTAATGGCTAAAAGTCAGGTCAATTATGCACAATTCAGAGACAGTTCAAGACTAGATATTTAGTTTCCATAGAGTTCGAGACTGGGTCACAGTTCATAAACAGGTCACAATCTACAAAATTGTTTTTAAAAGAAATCCAAATAGGGATTGCAGGGTTGAATAATAGTAAAATGGCATTATATCCCAGTAGTATGCAATAGAAACAGAAAATATGGACTTCAGTTTTGCATGAAAAGTAAGATCAAGAAATGTACATGTAAAAACATCAAATTAGTATACATATATATGAACCTCAACAGAATGGAGAATTTTCTCAAATTCTTCTGGCCACGTTTCCATTAGTGTATCAACATCGGGCATGCTGCGTTTATATTGCACCTGCTCAAGCACAAAACGAAAAAATCAAATCATCAGTACACAACCAAAACTTATTAAGCATGAATATGTAAAATGCCAAACGAAATCATCAATTCTACTTCAAGAGAAAAAAATTTGTTCCGTATTTCAAATAATGTTTCCTTGTCATCGAAAAAAAACCTCTGTACTAAAAATCAACTTGAGCATTAGACTTTGTTTTCAATTGCAGTCATACAAAATATATTTCTGAAAAACTTCTTGAATTGACTGATTTACTATAACTTTAAAATCAAATGTATGCAACCAATTTCAATGAAATATATTAAATCCTACAATGTAGAAGTTGCTGATCACATAATATATTATATATATATATATATATTGCCTGTGGAGGAGGTTTGAGTTTATGAAGATCTTCGATTGAAGATATCCAACGATCAATTTCATTCGGCAAACGATGTGCATTTTCAATAGAACGCACAACTGCCTCTCCGTGCTTACGTTTTGTGATGGCTCTAAGTTGAAGTTCAAGCACTGCAGCATCGCTCTGTTGTGCACAAGGCTCATCCAATACTTTCAATCCAAGCTCACAATCCTGCCATGAGTTATCCCATAAAAAAAATTTTTGCGTGTCACTACTGAAAACAGTACTTACTTTTTAAGACTGTCATTTCTATGTAAATATCTCTTCACCAGAACTAGTTGTGTAAAGCATCTTTTCATAATTTTTCACATAGTTTTTTTTTGTGATGACACAATTTTAACAAGAGATAATATACGTGCATGAATGCAGTAAACTAACAATAGAAGGAATTCGATTTCAACGAATTTTCCTCCAAAACGAACACGTCAGAGCCATAACGTGCCAAGTTCTGCTCAAACTATTCGTAAATCAAACTTTGAATAAAATGAAATAATTTGATTTTCTTCGCAAATTCAATATATCCTAGTTTTACTATGTATGAATGTCATGGATATCAGAAACTTGCAAATTCGCAACCTAAATATTACGGAAGATTTTAATGGGCTTGTCAGAGTCAAATATTCAAAGAAAAACACAAATCCACTTAATGTTAGCAAACAAAAATTATACTAATATGAAAATGCCTACCTTTCCATCAGGCCTAGGAACAGTGACGAATGTCTCAATTTCACCCAAAGTGGGAATATAATCAGGAATAAAGCACTTTAGAGAGGTATCTAATTCCATATCTTGCACTTCATAACTGACAAAACGCAAAAATACATTAAAATTCTAACAAGCATTAACAACTGTTATCAATGTTAACCTCGTTATGTATCTGAATAGGTCTCGTACTTCTGCAGACACATCCAGATTCATATATTCTGATGGGTCATACATGCTTTCTCTAGGAATTGAGCTGATTCCTCTGTGATGACTTTGAGAATGGCTGTTTGCAAGTGAACTTTCATCATCACTTCCTGACATTGATGGCTGAATATGCATTCCTTAGATTTAGAAAAAGATGAAATAATTGCCCATGTTTGCTATATCCAACTTGAATGGAAAATAACAAAACAAAATTTGAATATAATGAATTCCTTTTAATGAATTTTCACTCATGACGAAGGAAGTAAAAAATCATACTGTCCTAAATTCTGCTTTAGAATTTCAGGAAAACGAAGAAAAATTGGTGGTTTTGACAGATTCATTACATCCTAAGTATTGTGCATCGCCATAAAATAGATTTTTAGTATTTTATTACATAAAAATCTTAACATGTTTTCAAGCACAATATGAGAGATGAAAAAGTTACAAAGACGCATTTGAAATTCAGCAAATACTAAATCAGTAATCCAATAACGCAAAAAGATTTTAAAAATTTCATGCAAATTTTCAAGAATATATGAAAGTCAATGTTTAAGCATAAACTTTGAAGTATAGCCCCTCCTGAAACTTGTGCACATTAAAATTGAAATGACAACTTCATCCAATTGAAAATCGTATTCCATTGAAACATACTATGAAAAAAACTCTTGAATACGTGCAAATATTCTAAAAAGATTTCAGGAATTACGATTCAAATAGTAAGACGTTTAAATGGTGCTGAAATTACTCCTACGGAATGATAACTGAAACATTAATGAAAAATGATCAAGAATTGATTGAAAAATTATATGCTAAGTTTAATTCACTTGAAAAGTGTAATTTATTCATTTCTTAGCAATGATGTGACTTTAAGATTTTGACGAATAGTAAAGTAATACATGTAGAGCTTACCTGCAGCGATATCAATTGAATTAGATCCAGATAGGACAGCTGCTAAAGCTGAAGAGCCACCATAACGCATATTCAAGAGTTCACTATTGCTCATAATCATCGGTCGCGGGGCACTCATAGTGGTAGTCACAGACGCATCGTCTTCACTTATGTCAATAGCAGCATCAAAAGCTTCATTTCTTACCGATCTTTCCTCAGCCTCAGACACCATATCCATACCCTGATGTCTAGAAAAGTTTCCGGCTGTGCTATTGCGACCACTATGATAGTTCATGGTGAATCTGTCGGGAGACTGCATACTTCCAGAAACTTCGAAAGCTTCATCGAATTTGTCGTTTTTCACTAAATTTTTGTTTGCATTAAGCTCTTCTGCACCACCTGTACTTACCTCTCGACTTGATTGCTCATACTGTTAAAGATAGGTTATCATTCATGATAAGCTTAACGTATACATTATGAAAGTCTTAAGACACTACTGACAAGTTACACTAAGGCAAAAAAATTTACTTCATATATATAAATTAGAACGCTTGCACTGAAAAATAAGTGGACAAAATAATTGAGAGCATATTGGAATACTCTTTTGAATTGAAATGATCAAAATTAATAAATAAAAGCAATATCTTCGACATACCTCGCCCATGCTTGCGCTTACATCTAGCACCATATCATATCGATCGTTTGATAAATTAGTCTCTATTTTATCTCTTTCTGTTCCGGCACTTTCATCAAATCCAGAATCATCAAAATCTTTCTCGCTAAACTCGTCACTTTCACTTAATATCATTGGTATTGATCAGTATACAAAGCAGTCAATAGATTTTCCGTGTAAACTGAGTTTGGGAAAAATATCCGCTTGTTATTATGTAATGACACTAATAATTTTGGGAATATGTTTTAGTGCAGTTAGGAAGAAAACGGTTCAATATTCCACGAAATTTATACTCGTAATAAGACTATAACAATCAATTTACTCCTTGAATCAATGATAATAATTGTTTTCATTCGTCGAATTTCCATTTTCGAAACCATGAAAATTTCATTCGACCGAAAATTTGCAAGCCTACAGCCTTGCCAGTATTTAGAAGTTGATTTGGGTATGCTGGGTTGAATTACAGCATCTGTGGTTGTTGAGTATTGAATGCTGGAAACACTTTAACAGTTGATACGCAGACAACTTGAAAGTGTCATGGCTGGAACTTGGGTATTTTATTACATACAGGGAGAAGAAGGAGAATCTGAACAGTCTCTTAATGCTTTAAAGGTTATTGTTATTGAAATTTTTTTAATTCTCTATTTGCTTTGTTTCCATACAGATTTTCCTCACCGCAATCATTTCGATTTAAAACTTTTAGGGGTGAATTGACACAACAATTATATATTCAAATAATCTGTGCAGGTCCTTTGTCTTTGCCTATTAATTGGTTTTGATTAGATTTGATTGAATTTTAATGGTTTATTAATCACACTTTGTTTCCTCACTTGATCAATACTGCCTATAGGTGAAGAGCTCACATTCAAATATAACTCTAGATCAATTTTTAAGTAGCATGCCAATTCTTGGTGGAAAACCTCCAAATTATCATTGTCGGTTTCGCACTGCAGATTCCATCTCTGGATACGTTTGGTTAGATATTCTTGACCCGACAACTGTGTTGCCGCATTACCAAGATATGATATGTGCTAAGCTTCTTCGTCTCAATTCACTTCCGAAACCGAATCCCACACGACTTCGCCGAAAGCCTTTAAAATCACTAGCTACTTACCCTATTCCATCAACAAAACCTACTGATTTTAATTCTGGAAGTAGTGCTCGTTCCGCTGCTGCGCCACCTATTGCACCTGTAAAACCAAATGCCACACCTGTAGTGCGTCATTTATCATCTCACAAAGATCATATTATTGAAAAAGATAACAGAAATTCTAATCGGTCACCAACAACAACTAGTGCTTCAAAGGTGTTGCCACCTCCTCGGGTTGCTGTTCAAAAGCCACCAGACGACCTATTAAATTTTGGATTTGATTCAAAGGATCCAATAACAGTCCTGCGTAGCACTTCCCCCACCCCGGCACAAGATTTAATGTACAATGTGCCTCTTTCAAATTCTGTTCATGTGAAACAACAGACGAATCAAAATTTTCAGAAAGCTACCAATGGGAATAAAGATGGAAAATCAGAATATGTTGCTAAGCGCATGGAGGTAAAAAACTTATCTTGTAAATTTATATTTAGTTACAGTCACTAAATTTTACTACGGTAGTAATGCAGTAAGTTTTGTGCCTTAACTCGTATGGAGGAAATTTGATGGTACGGGTCATCATCCGAGTCGATATACTCTGTTTTTTCCTTTAACTATATGTCATTTGTTTGATGTTAATGATAAAATTATATTCCTACATAACCATCTATTTAAATTTTATAAGATGATAGATGTATTATACATTGAATTTTAAAAAATCTAGTTTACTGTAATTTAATGTCCTACAACTAGTTTAACTACTGGTAATGTTCCTGCAAAACATTCACATGCTGCTAGAGAAGTATTATGAAATCAATTCTGCATGTTCGTAATAAAGATAATAAAAAAATATTGGGAAAAAAAGAAAAATTTTTACAGCACAGATATGTTAAAGGAGACAATATATTCGATTTAAAACGTTGTTAATTTAATTCATATTTATGCTGGCATAATTCAAAATATCATAAAAGTATGTATGAAGTAAAAAATTGAATTTCATATGCATCACAGCTAAAAAAATTTCCGATATTTATTGCGAGGAAAGTGTTCTTGGTGCCAACTATCTATTTATAGCATTTTCTGTTATTGGGGATATGTAAAAGCATGAATTTTACTAAATTTAAATACAGCAATGCTAAAATATTGAGTTTATTTAATATTCTGACAAAATTGTAATGTCCAAGTTATTTTTCGTAGTTTCAAAACATACATGAATTCCTTTTCATGATGGATATGAAAGGGCAATGAAAACTTTAGAATGACTGTTCAGCTTATAATATGTCCATTATTGATGAAAGGTCGTACTCAGAACAATATATAAAAGGTTTGGAACAAATGCGACAGGCTTAGTGACATATACTACTTTTCCATATTGTTTACTAAATGGTTTGAAATTGAATATCTCATATGGATGTTTTCGAGAAATCATGTTATAAAGAGTCAGAACTTTTATTTTTGTATATAGAATTTATGGGTTCGATTATTTTCTATTTTTATAGGAAAGAGCGATGAAAATTGAAGATGACATGCAACGAGCTGTGCAAAATAAAAAAGATAGAGATGTATTTTTAGCGCAGCAGCAAGTAAATACGTACAATTTTTATCAAAAATAATTAATTTTGCCAATTAACTTCATTGTGCATCATAGTTCTTTATTAACAACGGACTGTTTGATTCATTTTGCTGAAAATGACATTATAAGTCCCCTTCCCCTGCTTGAGATTTTTCTTATAGTCCCCTTTGATGCATAGGTTAAAACACATAATACGGTGTTCCCTTAAATGTAACGCCCTGATAATTATGCACGAATTGCGGTTCATCTCATATATTTGAAAAGACCTTTAGAACTTTCATTTAAAACAGCTGAATTTGGTTTGTTTGTACTTAGCCATATTTCAAAAAGCCAGTTAACATCTAAGCAATGTTGAATTTCGGATAGTTTGGAATTTCGATGTGAGACCATAGCTAAGCAAAATTGTTAATGTTTACATGTGCATATATATATATATATATATATATATATATATTTTCGTATTGCAATCCAGTATATGAGCTATTATTTGGGTATGCAGTTGCATAACAAGTTTCTGGAAGTAACATGTTGAAAAATTGTGTACTTCAATCTGTAGTATCACTCCACTGCTTCCTATCTTCTCTTTCTCTCTCTCTTGCAACAAATAATCTTACAAATAAAGTATTGCTTTCTCTTAGGAAGACTTTGATGCAGCAAAACTAAAGTACGATTCTAAGCTATCTGAATGGGCAGAAGATCACGGCTGCAAACGAAATATTAGAACATTGCTAAGTACAATGGATAAAGTATTGTGGGAAAATTCCAGATGGAAACCAATAGGAATTGGAGATATTTTGGCGCCATCTAAGGTATGCGGGTAGATTCATTGCTCAATAGTGTCATGAGAAAACGTTTCTGAGAAGTTTTATTATTTGGATTTGGAACTTATATATTGGTTAATAAGTAATATTTTAACCTTTCCAAAATTATTCTGAAATCTAACTTTGAAAAAGAAATATCGGCCTGTTGTGAGCTGAAAAGTCATTAGAGTATATGTACGCCTTTTCAAGTCCTCCATTACTAGTGATAGGTTTATGGTTCTTTAAGTGCTTCTCTCCAGTGGCCGATTCTACACATTCAAAATTTGGATTTTGATATCCGTGATTTGCATGGTTTTCACTCGAGCTTTTGCCATTGCGTTATGCTCCTTATGTACTCAGTTATATATTATGCATGGCAGAGGACAATTTTTTGCTGCCAAAATCATATACCTTTGCTACAAGACTAGTATTAATCATTACACTGGTATTGTTTCCTTGACGCAGGTGAAATTAGCGTACAGACGTGCGATGCTAGTAGTACATCCTGATAAATGTACGGAACAGACCAATGATGAAAAATTCATTGCGAAACGTATTTTTGAAGCACTCAATGAGGCATGGCGGGATTTCTCTGCAAAAGAAATGACCTCTTAATTTTTTAATCTCCTGTCAATGTTTCACACTTCAACTTTATCTTACATATGCTATGTCTCATTGTACATCTCATATCTTTATAGATTATGTAATAGAAAGATAAATCACCTCAAGACAGCATTAAATCAAATTTTAAATAAAAATCTCTGAAAATCTTTTAGTCAGAAATACATTATGCCGAATGGTGGCATGGTCGAACTTTGCGTCTTCCGCAATTACCATTCTAATTTTAAGTATTTCCAAAAAATTTAAAAATAATGAGGGACAAAATGGAGGTGTGATACGCAACTTCAAAACTCAAGATACTACCATTAATTTCTGGTAACTATTGGCAATAGGCTGTACTTAGTTCTAAATTAAGAGTTATCAACGTATATCGTTGATCGGATTCAGCTCTCAAGGTGGATATTTTTTCATTTGAGTGAGAAATAGCATAATAACATATTCAATGACCATTTGACTGTGAATTGATGAATTATTTAGTAGTTACAAAATCCTTATGTGCGAAAAATTTGGAACCCAGATTAAATCATGTTTACTAACTTGGCAAATGTCACTTTTATCAATTGCTATCGTTGATGGCATGTATAGTTATGACAATTACAGGTGATGAATCAGGATATATTTCTACAAGAAAGAGATATTCAGCCAATGAATATTTCATTATGTCGCTGATTCTGGATGATATAGTAGCAATATTTCACATCTGGATAGAATTAATGAGACATTTTTCGACTCAATATTGCCTCAAAAATATTTACATTGCGTTAAATCTACATGAAATATTTCGACATCAAATAGAAGCTGATGATATGTCAACCTCACGTTGTCCCCATTAGCGTATCGTTGAGACATGCTTTTCTGCAACTTTGAAAAAATAAATCGAGTTTTATTTCTTTTATTAAAATGATATTTTCAACTATATCAGTTACATTTACTCTGACACCGAGTTCTGACTCGATAACCAAACATCTGGTAATATGGATTCTACATTACAAATTCTATATATTATGACATTCATAACTTGCCATTTAAGGTTCTAACTCCTCATAAAGTGAAACCATTTGTTACGACTATACTTTACAAGTTTGAAAGTGACTACTTACCGGAAGCAAAAAATATTTATGACAACAATCAAGATGATGTTCAAAGAAATCAGTCAGTTGAGACAAGCCAAGTACATGATCTATGTGATAATATCTACTGAAGTATTACATCATTTACAATAGTAAAATGTCCCAATGATTTTTATCATATTGGCCCATTTCATTTCATAAAATACAGTCACCTTGATTTTTACAATCGGGTGCACATCTATAGCATGAAAACTTCAATGGGTTATAGATATCAGTTATACAGCACATAAACCTAATTATCATATGCTTCAGTTAATTTTTAAAATATTTTTTTGTGCCAAAGAATCTAACAAAGTCTATTGTTAATAGCTGAACGTAAATAAATTAATGACTATTTTTAAATAGCAATTATTTACGTAAATATCTCAGCCGTATTTCCTCATAGTTTATCATTTGCAGTTTGAGGCTATCTACAACTCTTTGTTGAAAGACAGGAGAAATATCAATACTATTTTAAAATTAGACTTCTTATGTCAATAGGAAAATTTGTCTTTGGCGTCCCCTTGGGTATTGCTGATAAGATGACAGGATAAACATGTAAGTGATAAGGTGTTATAGTAGCATGGCGTTGCGTCGATGACGATAATTCTCGTTGACGTAAATGCACGCAACCCTTTTTTAGCCTCTTTATTCCAACGCCAAATAATTTCGCCTCATCAAAATCTTTTCGCCGCTTTCGATGATGAAAACGTAGAACAAGAGTGAAAGACAGAAAGTACTGTAAGCACCTTTTGCTGGATTCTGCAGTACCCTGCACGATGAGATTGCAATTGCATGCGACGTTCATTTGTTCAATCTATCTATATTCAACGGCATTTTATGTGCCAAAGCTGATTAAGCCTGCGACAAATATGAAGAAATTTGTCATGATCAATAGTCTTGATAGTCGACAATCCTCTGATTCATTCGCACCTTTCAAACTTTCAAGGTAGGCGAAATTTTGCAAAGAGTGCTTTTGAAGTGAGTAGAGTGTCAAATTATGTATTGCTTATGACTATTCACTTAATAATTGTAGAGATGGAAAGCTAATCACTCTGCAAGCTACAAAAAACGATGACAATGATGCAGCTGTAAGGCAATTACTTGGTGTTAAAGGAGCATCTGTTACTGATGATCTTATTAAAATTCGTATTCAATTAATGAAACCAGTTACTTGGATTCCTCTTATTTGGGGCGTTATTTGTGGTGCTGCGGCATCTGGCAATTATCATACGTGGAATCCGTTTGCTGGTGCCGATGCTGTCAGGTTTGTTCTTTACTTCTATAAGTTTAAAAAAAGTACATTCATAATTGTTACTCAGTTGATTAAAAAATACAATGTACTATAATAATTTTTGCCTACCATGACATCATTCTTCATTCAAGTGTACATTTTTTGATGATATAGATTTTTAGAAACTAATTTTTATCTTTAAAGTGAATATGTTGTATGTTTTTAAATCTTCATTCGGATCTCTTTATATGTTGAGTGGTTCTGTAAACAATCATTTACTTATATTGCAACACATTTCCATTAGCAATGCATTCATGTAATTTACTTCCTCGCATATAGTTCAATAGTTATTTCCCTCTGTATAGCCTAGTTCTTAACTATCGACGAAAGATGGATATGTGCATATACTGAATATTTAATTATGATTTATTTTTTTTAGTCCTTTTTTCTAATGATATATCGAATCAGAATCACTTTGAAGTTGGATGAAGTCATAAAAAATGTAATTTCCTTTAGTTGCTCATGTGAAATTTTTTGTTAAAAGTGGTGCTACATTATTTCTATCCTTGATATTATTTATTTATTCCTACTTTCTTCATCAGACTTGAAGATGCTGGAAGTGATCTTGCAAAAGCTTTAGTTTGCATGCTACTTGCCGGTCCTTTCTTAACTGGCTATACCCAGACAATCAATGATTGGTACGATCGTGATATTGATGCAATTAATGAACCGTACCGACCAATTCCTAGTGGTCGAATCAGTGAAGGACAAGTCAAAGCTCAAATTGCCTTCTTGCTGATTGGTGGCCTTGCCTTAGCTTATGGACTCGATAAATGGGCGGGCCACGATGTGCCAACAGTATTTTTACTATCTTTATTTGGCAGTTTCATATCGTACATTTATTCTGCACCACCTTTGAAGCTTAAGCAGAATGGCTGGATTGGAAATTATGCCTTAGGTTCTAGTTATATAAGTCTGCCGTGGTGGTGTGGACAGGTGATTTCTTAATATCATTCGTTTTTTTCTGAAACATGGAAGTTATGAAAGACTGGAGTTGATATTTTCAACATCCCTTATCATTAATGCATCCTGACAAATGATAAAAACTAATTCATTAGAAAAAAATTATATCTTTCAAACTTGGCGGATTTTGATGAATAACACTTGTTATTAAACAATTTTCTTAATTGTCTGATAAAGAGTATTATTTTTGAGATTCTTATGGAATACAAATTTCTTTAACTTTTATCTGCTACATTTTTTATATTTAGGCTATGTTCGGGGAGCTTAATATGCAAGTAGTTGTTCTGACTCTTTTGTATTCCTGGGCAGGGCTAGGTATCGCTATAGTTAACGACTTCAAATCTGTAAGTATACGGGTAAACTTTGGATGGAACGAATTCTCTTTTAGCTGATTTTCAACTATAGCAAATGTACCAAAAACTCATATCATGTTCACGTTCAGCTTCTTATTTATGAATTGTATACATAGTGAATTACTTTGACGGTCACACAAATTCACGTTATCTAAGTTTCCTGTATGTGCTTTAAATGAAAAGTTTGCATATAAACTTATTGAGTCATCACATTTTTGAACATGTAGGTAGAAGGTGATAGAGAAATGGGATTGCAATCTCTTCCTGTGGCTTTTGGAGTTGAAACTGCAAAATGGATATGTGTGGCCAGTATTGATTTGACACAACTAGGGATTGCTGCATGGCTTTATTCGATTGGAGAATCTACTTATGCAGCAGTTTTAACAGCACTTGTCATTCCTCAGATATTTGCACAATTTAAGGTTCTCTGAATTTTCTTATGTGTGTAGGTGTGCGTAGATGGTTTTGTATTTGCATGGGCATTATATTTTTTTGTTCTTCAAAGAACGAGAAATCAGATGCATTTATGGAAAATTGCTTAAATTCATTATGTGGCTATGTTAATCGTTTGTTATTCTATATTATTGCATAACTCTACAGCATAAAGATCCAGAATAAAATTCTTAAGCATAAATAAAAATTGAGTAAAAATTTTAATTTGTATAAATTTTTGAGTTGTTTTTCATTGCTGCGCTAGTAAAGCTAATTTTTTAAAATTTTAGAAAAGCTGCCTGTCTACTGAAATTATTTCTAGTTTAATATTTAACTATTATTTTTATTATTATTTACAGTATTTTTTGCCTGATCCTGTGGAGAATGATGTCAAGTACCAAGCATCTGCTCAACCTTTTCTAGTGTTCGGAATCCTCACAACTGCGCTAGCTGTGGGAAGACATACCTTTTAGCATTCGAATGATAAAACATTGAAAGTTACAAATTCAAACATTTTAAAAATGGCTTTTTGTTTCTGCTTGAAAAGTGTATAATTTGCTTAATATTCAATTCCCCAAATAATCATTAGTGCATAATTCATATCACATTTTATAGCAAGCCATGGAATTTCCAAATACGAATTTCAAGAGCATTTACTTGGAGATGGACTGCTATTAAAATAAGAGAAATCTTATATAGCTAAAATCTTGATGTTACATATCATGAAAGAATCGTTCATGTATGTTTGAATAGCATTATGTCTCAAATTGATTTTAAAGTAAATTTAAACTCATTGATGTACCTTTTGGTAAATACGCTTACATGCTGCTAAAACGAAAGAGACAATAACCAGTTACAAGGAAGACAATTCATTTTCAAGTTATGGATAATAAAATTCAAATCAGCCAATCATTCAATCGCATCATGAGTAATACAAATAACTCTCTTTATAAAAGTAATTATATTATTCAATATTTTGCTAGCACGTTGAAAGCAAAAATATTTATTATCAAAAATTCTGCAGAAGATAAGGTGGTTCAAGAAAAATAGACTCATTTTTGTTACTCGTCTACGCGGTAACTCAACTTTTATATTCATATTAATCTAACAAAAACAGCTTTTCATAAAATTTAAATTTCTGCAACAAACTTACATAGATATCCTCCAATTTGAATTTTTTATATCGAAAATGAGATGTCAGAAATAAAATAAGTTTAAAAAACTAATATTCAGTTACATTACTTGTACATTGCAATTTTTCACAAGGCTAATTAATTCACCCTGAACGTTTTATGTTGTCATTTTATTTCGACAAATGATGGAAAAGTTGATCTACACCAAGATTTCTATTGCATTTTTTATCGTGTTGGCATTTTTCTGTTGCTTAACACACTATAGGATATCATTTATGAAGCAATTTCTTGCAGAAAATAATTGAAATGCTAGATAGCTGAATTTTAAAATGAGATACTCTCGATTATTTCTAACTATATAAGATATCTGCTTATGTTCTATAGCTTCCATTCATTCAAATAATAAAGTTAATACTTGACAATTCTGTCACATACTGACATTTTTCTATAAAAACTTTATTTTGTTCATTACATTGAAAATAAATGAACTTATCAGATTGAGTAAACTACTTTTTGATGATAGTAAAATTCTTCTCTAGATAAAATTTGCCACACGTCTAGAAAAACTAAGAACTGTGCATCAAAGATAGTTTGTTTGGACGTAATAAGAACTTCCATATGGTTTGACTAAAATTGAATAATAATGCTAAAAATTAAAACAAAAGTTGCAAGAACAAAAATAAGAAGAATAGAATGAAAAAATGCAGCTTTAAGTATAAACTCTACAATGAAAAATCTACTGAAGCACATCAGTCTATGCATAGCTGCCTCTAATGTACCATATGAAGAAATGTACGTAATTTATGTTATCCTGACAATAGCGATGTAGCAGGAGATGGCAGAGGTTCTGAATACCTGATTGGACCATCGTATTCAGATGCATGAGAATGAGAAGGAGAACAAGGATTTGATATGTTTAGTAAACATGAACTTTCATCTGCTCCTGTCTCGTGTCCGCTTTCATGCCCAATTGATGAAGGAGGGTGCACATCAGTACTGCAGATAAATGCACAATAAATTATCAACATATGTATTAATCGCTGTATTGAAAAACATAAGGACCACAAAAAATACAACTGAAAATGGAATATGCTCATTGATATCATTCCTTGTTATAACATAAACCAATAAATCTAGAGAATTATTCTTTACTGCTCTTACATTATAAAATGACACCACCAAACATATATTGCCTTGGTAGATACCTTGGATATCACAAAAAAGCCATGTGTAAAATACAAATACACTTTGATTGGATAATTAGATATGGTAATGACATAAAGTTTTATTATTACTGTTATCCAAATTATGCCAATTTCATAGAGATGTTTAAGTAATAATGCTTCAAAAAGTAACCAAAAATAACTAAATAATCATCTAGCAATTTAACACGTATTACGGCATTTATCAGAAGTATCCAAATGAGCAAATATTAGCTTTAAAACGACAACTCATACCTGGCAATTGTACTTGCAGTTTCTTCAGCAAATAGTCGAGTGCCTCGATATTCCTCACTCTGCAATTTTCGCAAGAAACGCAAACTCATAAATTCAGGCTGCGGGCTAGGGCTTTTATCCCTTTCGCAGAGCTCCTGTAACAAAACAGCTTCAAATGATGATGAAGTATAATTCTAAATGTATTCCTAGTTAATGCAAAAATGATGAATTCTTAATATGATGAGATAATACAGCATTGCTGAATTGTCATAGCTCCTGAAAAATGCTTAAGACTCTTCTTGTTCCAACCTTTGAAATGGCTTTATGTAAAAGTCTATCCGATGTAAAATAATTTTCTCTTGATGATAATTATTTTTTCTTGTATTCACATCTATCAGGGCACAAAAAGGGCGAAAAAAATTTCAATCAAATATTATGCCACTATAGAGCAGCATAAATCATTACATATAGCACCAAATAAGTCCTAGATTTTAAATATCAAATAATATAAAATATTACTAGCAACTAATCAATTTCAAATTATCGATAAATTAGCTAAGCAAGAAAACATTCTTCCAAGTTAAAAATGAGATCCTGCTGCGCACCCATTGATCATGCTGCCAAATGTCTGGCGACACGGAGCGTTTTCTGTCTCTAGTACGACTGCGTCTTTCTGGAGATCTAATTCGCTGCTCATACGACTTTCCGTTTACAAAATGATTCGAATCTGCACTCAAACGATCCATCCTGTTGCTGTATAGTCTACCTCTACCATGGCTCTCACGATTGTCGGAATAGGGAGGAGCCATATACCTTCCCATGATGGGTTGATCTCTGCTTCTAGAAGTTTTGCTTCGATTCCAACCGCTAGATCGATCTCGGCTGCGACTACGCGAACAGATCCGACGCTCCATGTGATGATCCGAGCGTGATCTATACAATAAAATCATCAATATTCTTTTGAAATAAAATCCAGAATTTTTCAATCGAATGATACCTTCTTCCACGGGATTCATTGCATTCTTCAGCTTTTTTCTTGAGAGACTTACCTCCTGCACTTTCTGGAAAATCCAACTCCATTTTATCGCTCATCACTTTTTAATATTTCTTCCTGAATTCTGTGAAAGGCACTAAAAAAGTTGAAAACTTAAATATAAGGAAAAATTTACACAGGAAGACTTGCTCATGAGCAAAGATGCAGCCGTTGTTGTATCATAGCAATGTCGGTAAAATTGATGATAAGGTGCGTGACTGCCATTTCGTGAAAGCTGAATAAAATTTTAATCTGCGTTCTATTTTTAAACGCTTCATAATAATTATACTATGCACCTCAGAGGCATAATGCCCTAATCGATCTTGAGATATATATAGTCAGTTTAAATCGATTTAGTTTTTAATTTCCTTATATTTTGATTTGACGAAATTCTAAACTTCTAGGCAGAATATTTTGAACCGCATATTAATTTTACTACGTAAGTGTGCCGAAAATTTGACCAATTATCTCTTGTAAGAAACAATCAAGTACGTACTACATACGCTGACATTGACGTAGTTAGCAGAACTTTAGCGGTCAGCTCTCCATAGTCAAAAGGTTGCATCAATAAGCTATTCTATTGCCTAGAATAATTTTTTCACCACTAAATTAAGTCACCTTGTTAAGCAGAATTGTTCATTTAGGAATAAGTTGTGACCAGGCATCATAAAATACCACAAAACGTGACCTTCCAGAATATATAGAAAATTTTTTTTAGAACTAATAACAGAATTTATCGTTTTGCAATGGCCAGGGCTAGCGGATATATTTCGACGAATCGCCGCGCCCTTCACCCCATCTTTTTGCTCCCATTTTATTCAGTTATACTATAATTGAGAAAGGCAATTTGACGCACTCGTTTTTCATTAATTGAGATGCAATAACTCTCCGCAACTAAGATATTACAACCATCCGCTCAACAGTCAGCATGGGAAGGCCTAAACACTCTTCTGAGCCCATTTCACCAGGTTGGCAATTCTGACCAAGGCATCGAGCAGTATGATGAGAAGTATTGCCTATACAACGATATGATAAAAAATACTAAACCAGAGCAGCTTCTGATTCACTTTGAGTTCAGGTGTAGCAAAGTAACTGAAGAGATTATGACAGAACTAAGAAATGCCTTCACATAAAACATGCAGGAACCCATAGCACCTACCAAAACCTGTACCATGAAACGGCTAGCAACGAAATTCTCAAATTCGATACGACCAAAAATTGCTGATATATTTCTATCACTGTACCTTACCCTTCAACTATATAATATGTGCACAATATCAAGCTTCTGCATGGAGTATTGACAAGTGGCATATCATTTCACATGCTCAACAATCATTTCTCTATTAATTGTGTTGACGAAATCTTGAGAGGCCGTTCTTCACCAGTAGATAGTGCAAAAATATACATGTTACATACAATTTGTAGGATTCACTTTCCACTAATTCAGTTATGTCAATTATTATTTTTCATTGAATTGACTTAGAAAAGGTAAATAAAATGAAAAGTAAATAAAAATTAACCCATCGACTGAATTATTTTTTTACTTTACGCTGGAACAAAATATATGTCATGGCCTTATAGTGATATAATATTGTTCAAAAATTTGTATGAGATTGTATAGAATGAAATTTAGAGTAAATATTGAAGTAAACAAACTAGTTTTTTTACATTAGAACAATAATGTCTTCTTTTATGAGAAATTTTAAACATTTAAGCATCAAACAGCAAGTTTGTCAGCTCATAAACATTCGATTTGATCAAAATATCAAATTTTAGAGGAATAGTTTTTTGAAAATGATAGTTCTTATTTACCCCCACTAGATATAACACAACGCCTGCTCAATTTAATTTGCCAAATGAAACAAAACGACTTTTATCAGACCTTTCTATTAGCTTGTAAAATTGAATTGTTTCTTAGTTGCTGTGTTATTCAAAGAGTCATGACTTTTATGAAATTATTTTTAAAAGAATCAAAATAAATCACACCTTTTTAGCAACCCCATGAAGTTTTTATAAGAATGAGTAATTATTTCAAGCTGCCTGCCACTCTTAATGGATGCAGTATCCTCATCACTTACAGCCCAGTTTTGCACCAAACAGTATGCCATGGTTAAAAAACTGCAGCCTACAGCTCAGGTAGCAGCAAAGAATCTAACCACATATTTTATGGTTGGAATAGCTAAGAGACAGATTCCTGGTATGGTTGTAATGTGATACAATGCAGCACTCAATACTTTATGACAATGACTATCAAATCAAATTTCAAATCTTTATTACTTGTAGCTTTGCTTTATCAGCAATGTACTGAGGCTGGTGGAGTGAAAAAACTGGCTCCTATAACTACTGATAGAGCTCCTAAAACGGTTTTGGCCTGATTGTGAAGGCTGCAAGCACATCATTAACATGCCCAATATGATGCATGGCTTTGCTCGCATTTTCAAGTCTATTCTTGCGTGTCCCATTGCCATCAAAGCAATCTCTGAAGTACAGAGAAAAGTTACTTTTTTTGCAGCTCCCACTAGCCCCTTACTAATTCTGCACGAGTGTGCACATGAGAGGGCTATTAAGGCAGGTATTTAGACATCCTACTAAGCATATGTTGCACTTGTGCATACGCACATAAAATTGTTACGCAACCTGGAACTTGCCTTCCAATAGCTACTGAAACGCCAATTAGAGTTTAAAAATGGAATCAAGATGCAGAAGACAATCATTGAGAACCTGAAAAGCATTACTTTCACGGGCAAAATGAAGGACCTGTGTCAGCCACTAGAACTACTCATGCAGTTTATTGTAGCTATGCAGAAAAGTCTCAGCATTTAGCAGATTTGGTTGTTTATTTTAATTTTTAATATTAAAGTCTACAAAAGTTCTGTAGAACTTGACTCATATAAATTTTTGCAGCAGTACTGCAATGTCACTATTGCATGCATAAAATAACCGTTGCATTGCCAGTACATATTAACTTGCAATATTTGAAATTTTTTCTTTCTGTTTACAATTACAACACTACAATCGTTCACTACTATTTCCATTGAGTATCTAAATGTTTATGAAGGTATTGGGTTTCCCTGGCAAGTACCCTGGCAAAACTGCTGCCTGAGGTGGAGGTACTTGACATAGATTTTAAAAATATGCAATTTACTAATACAAATACTGCACTTAGGAGCTGGATATGCTAATGGCAAGAGTAGCTCTATTTGTTGATCTTCAATGCAAGGATGTAGTTTGTAGTAGTGCAAGCACATTCAAAACTATTGCTGATGCAGTAAGTAAGCATTAATTAAGCATTCAATTCCACTTGAACAAACTCTATTGGCCTTCATTCAGTACTCACCAAAATCTTTTATTTCTTACCCTTAATTTTGTAAGCATGTACTATAATGTAGAAATGGTGTTATAACAAAGTTTATGTGAAACTTCTTCTCACATATGTGCCACAGTACAAGGCATGCATAAGTCATTTTGACCCTCAACATGGTAGTTCAAACTTCAGTATCAGGGATTGGTAGCTTGTCTTGAGTAACACTATGTTAGTACCTTCAGTACTGATCAAATTTTCAGTACTATGTCATGACTGACTGACTGCATGATATGTAATCCAAGAAGCCAGAACAAAAATAAGGAATGCAAAAATTTTACGCAAATAGTACAAGTATATTAGTCTTGTTTCATGTGTTGACAAGAATGAATCTTGTCATCACTGTACAACTTATTCTACGTGCACACAAGACAAGATAGATCAAATTATCATTACAACTCCACAAAGAAATTGTATATAAAAGTATTGTAACATAAATAAATCATGATTTCTACAATAAATTACATGGCAAAAACATATTAGACCCTGAATTATTGCTGCTAGATGTGGTCTTATATACTACTGCAATAGAATCCAATTTTAGCATGTTGGAAACATATTGCAGCAAAACAAAATCTGCTCTTATTGCAGATGTAACGTGCAAAATGGCAACAACAAAGTGTCACTATATAAAGTAAAATGGTAGAACTGCCTAAGTGCCTTAATAAGTATGAAGTTCACTCAAGGATGTTATTGAGGTTCATGATGCAAAAGAGGCAATTATCAATGTGCTCTGTACTGAAGAATATGATCAGTAATGTTTTCAGTGAGCAAGATACAGATGACCCAGCATAAACTTTGGAGTTTGTCTATACAGTTGCTCCAGTTCCTGTAAAATAAGATGCATTGCTGCTTTTGTGTGAAGAGTTTAGCATTTGTGCTGGTGATACTGTACTTGATCCTTTCAAACAAATAACAGCACCATTAGTACCAAGATCCCATGATGGCTTAGATGATGCCAATGAGAATGGCTCTGATTTGGTATCTAGCAGCTACTGGATGAAGAATATCTGTAGTGTACATACCAATGTGGTATATAAAATTCCTTCTACAACCTACAGCATAGAGTAGTAAACTACTGTGTAACACAATCTAACGTCCCAGCTCTAATCAACTGAATGGTCAACTTTTACTTCCATTAGTCATTTCTAAATGTTTTAATTAGTCAATCTATGAATTTAAATTGCCAGAATAGTGTCTACACACAATGGACTCATTTATTACAAGGGTATTAGAGTCCATTATTGTATTATGCGGGTGAAACGTTTTGCCTTTTTTCTATCAAAGTAAACCAATTGTGCCTTCTAGTAAAAGTACATCTGCCAATCCTTGGCACATCCTTTACCTATCTTTGAAAAGAAAATACAAATCTATCCAGCCTAGGCCCAAAGATTTGAAAAATATATGGGGTGACATAATGAAAAAAATATTGCAATAAGTTTTGTTATAAGCAACAACTTTTCAATACATAATAAATTCAAAGAGTATTAACAGAAATGCACAAAACTTGATAGCCACAAAAAGTAAAGCTTAAATTGTTTTGGGTATTGTCAGGATCTAATATGTTCTGCAGTGTAATCCATTCATGTTTTACAATATTTGTCACATACAATTCTTTCAGAGAGTTATATTTGTAGTAGATCTAACTTGTCTTGAATGTGCACAGAATAAGTTGTAAGGTGTTGACAAGATTCACTCCTGTCAATACATGCAATAGGATTAATGATATATAATTATACATGCAATATTTGGTGCTTCTTGTATTACTTCTGATTTCTTGGATTATGCGCAAAAATAGTTTGTTGGTCTTAACAGGTATCAAAACTTACATGAACAGACTATAGAATTGTCACAATATAGGAGTACATTTCTTATCTATAATCCTACATACAAAAAGATCCAACAATATCCATGTCTTTGACATCAACACTGTCTTTTATTATTCCATAAAGTATTTTCTCGGTGTTTCCCAAACCATCTCTGACAAGCACCTAGCGGAGTAACTCCATAATTAAATATCTGGCCGATCTGTGCTCAACATTTACTTATTAAAAACATCTCTCACTCTTCTCTGTTTTCATCATGATTACCCTGCTACTGTGCAGAATATTGTCATTAGTTTCTGAGAAGCTTCCTTCCCGTACACATCTAATTCATAATTACTATACTATTTTTTCTGTCTGTTTTTATTATCGTGTTTGTTTGCGTATTGCTTCTTTTATATTTCACAAGAATAGTGATGGCCTTTAAACATAAGTAAAATTTGATTCATAGGTGGAGAATAAATATTGTCATTACGGAACTATATTGGACTTCAAAGTTTATGTAGGAGTTTGAGTGGAAATCGAACCAAATACTGTGCAAACTGCTTTTTGTCAAGAATTAATCTCTAAGGGAATTAATTCTATTCTGTATCTGTAGTACATTTCTCCTGATACTATATTGAAGTTCCAGTTTAGATTGTGAGAGCAAGTTCCAGTTTAAATTGTGAGAACAAGTTTCAGTAAGTGATATTTTGTTGTGTTGATGGTCATCTCATTTTTATCAACACAGTTTAGGATGTAGTAATATATGCATTCTGTCACAGATTTCTTGTGTATATGTTGCGTGTTACATTCCTAATACTTTATGTCTAAGCAAAGCAAAAAAATGATATACTCAAAAAGTACTCAATGTGAGGTCAAGCTTTCAATAAAGTGCTTAAGTGTAGAAAAGTTTTTCCTTCAATTACGCTAGGAAACTACTAATGGTGACTTGATCAAAAACATGCATCCACTCAAGATTGAAATCAAACCAACTTGCAAATGTTATATACCATGGTTAAAATACAAAATCTATAGTGTAATGGACATTATTTTAATCATAATATCTTAAAAAAAAGAATTCACCAAGATTGAATACCAATGGATCAATACTTTTGCAGTGATAAATTTAATATTGAAGTTGATAAACAAAATAATTCAGCACTTGTTTCAATATTGACAAATCTCACCCACCATATGTGGATGTGTCAGTGCCTCAGATTATAAATGGTTACATTTTTATTTACTTATAACTCCTCAAAAAGTGTGCAAATAAAGAGTCAGTTAGTATTATTAAACTTTCTCAAATCTATCATTGGTGGTCAAAGTTAAGTAAGGCAAACTGGAAATAACATGATGACCAACTTAAACCTGCTCCGTTGATCTTATCTAAGTATTCAAATATTACAAAGAAAGTTCAGTTCCCTCCAGTTGATAGTGGCATTGTTGCAATTGAATTTATAAATTTTGCAGCACTTGATAAAAATTAACTCAAACTGAAATTGGTTTTGGCACCACTTAGAAGACAAATGAAAGGAATATGGCACTAGTTGTAGTCACTATAGTGTATAATGCTGTCTGCTTTTTGATGGGACATATGGTAATGAAACATTCTTACAATCTCAAAGCAAATAAATTAAGAATATAATACAAATGTTTTGAATGCTTATAAATTTAAGGTTTCAGTCCTTTTGTCATTATGACAGAAAGATAAGGCTGAAGTAACTGTAATATATCAAACATGGCCTTTAGTCAAAATCCTAATTTTCTATTGGCACGCAAGAAAAATAGCTGCAGATATTTTTTAAATAACAAAGTAGAAAGAAAATATATTTCAAGTATTGTAGCAAGAGAACTAAGTTATATTAGTGTGTCAGTTCTACCTGACATTAATGATAAGTATGTTCAGTTTGTGTTTATAAAGCAGAATAGAGAAACAAGTTTAAAAATGTTTTATAGGCACTATAACATCAGTCAACATTTTCCCTGTAAATAGGCTTAACATTACTCCCCAGATTCAATTCATATACACACTGTCAAATAAATGTATATTTTTTGCGATGCTAAAAATTTATATGTTTGGGCCTGCATGTGGGTATATTGATGTCAAATCCAAAAGTAGCCATTATGGGCCAATATTAGGACTTAACTCCTTAAAGGGTTCATTTCATTTTATAGCTGCAGAATTTTGAAGAAGTTTCACGGTAAGTCAATATTCAATATATTGAACTGTGATGACAGACTATAGTAACAAATTGAAATTTGTGTGCTGTTGTGAACTGTATTCACTTCTAGCAATAAAACTGTGATTAATACTATGTTTGTAAACTGGTTATCATTTGGCTTGTTTCTATTTGCTTATCCTATTCATAACAACCAGTTCTTGTTGCAATTTTGTCCCATATATTCAAGTAATTATGACGGTAGAGGGACATTGACCAAATTTAAGCATGGATATTTGAATCGATTTACACCGCATGTCAACCTTTTATTCTGGATTATTATCACAATGCTTTGACCAGATTGTGTTTTTAAATTTAAGCAGCTTTTTCTCCTTCCACAGCATATTTAGTCATGTCTCATAGAAAAAAGATTTCAAAAGTACCTGGTAATAATTAGAAAAAGTGGGCGTAAAAAGATCTTATAATGATAAAAATAAATGGGCATGCTTATGTGATACATATCATTTAGACATCGATCTTTCACTTATAAACATCTGATACATGCATATTTTTCAGTATACTAAATCTCAGTTTTTTATGAAACAAGTAGATCAATAAGGCCAACATTCAACTTTCATGAAAATCTTAATTGACTAGAAAGTCAAGCTAAAAAATGTTTCAGAGATTACTGATAGGAAGAATGTTGAGTCATATACAGAAGCTCAATAATTTAGCAGTTGAAAAATCTTTCTTGGTTATGAAAACTGTGAACAGTAATTACAAAAAATAAATGTTAGCAAAAATAATGTTGAGAAAATTTATAAAACTTGGATACTGCTACAAAATATGTAAAAGATGAGATATTAAAAAATGCTCCATTAAAATGGTTTGAACAAATATCTAAAAAAGTTAAGTCACTTAAAAAGCGGTACATAGTTGCAACTTCTCCAAAAGAAGTACAGCAATGCCAAAAACTTTCAAATATACAACTTAAGTACATCGTTTCATTTTTGAAATTTTTTTGAGCAAGTAAAACACTTGAGAAAAGAAAATAATTGCACTTATTCATGCATTTATGTTCAATCTTAAAATCCGTTTTTTTGAAATCTGTTTACAACCAATATGAAAATATTGTTTTGTTTTGGTCAATTTACACTCAATCCTGAAAAATAAATTGATGTTTACTTCCCGTGAGCTGTTATCAGTCTGAATTAAAACTGTAAAAAGATAGAACATATTGATATCATCAATTTTTATTCAAGAGCAGAAAAAAACCATTACTTTCCAATTAGATGCCCCTATTTTTAAGGTATTTTGATCAGATTGAGCAGTGAAATTAAAAATGGTTTTTAATGAATCTGTTACAAATTATTAACATTGCCAATAAAATTAATAAAATTAGAGATAAAATTATATTTTTTCCCTAGCCTTCATTTGAACTATAAGTATGAGAAATGATGGTATAAATGTATATTATTTTAAGTGCCCAAAAGCTGTAAATGCAAATCAACAAAAAATATCAATTCCTAGTCAACTTTAAATTTTTGCAAATGCAATTCAATGTTTATATCTTGTAATGTTTTCCAAAAACATTCAAATATGTAATTATATGTTTGGATTTTTTTGAGGATATTCAAATATTTCAATACACCGCAATAGTTTAGCATTAATGTATAAACTATTTTGAATCATCCATGTTTGCATGTAGTATCATAAGTTAGAAATTTTAAAACATCTTGCTCGGTTATTTTACAAAATTTAAACCTAAAGTACCTCCGCATATCATTCATTTCATCTATGAGTTTATTGGGGTATTTTTTCAAGTAAGTTTAGTGCACTTCGTTGTTTCATGTCACTATCTCCACATTTGATGACATCTTCCTTCATTGCTTTCATACTGCTAGTTACTATAGAGTTTGATATTCCAGCAGTTCCTCAATAGCTTCCTTGAATGAATGAGGGGTAAAATGATTTCTATGGCTTCACGCACTCATCTTGCAAGACGGCAGGAAATTCTTTGGGCATTAATTTGGGGGTGATATTTTTTCAAGAAATCGTGAATTCTTGGAATTACAATTCAAATTTAAAATTGCGCATGGCACTAGTAGCAGCTCTATTACTAATACTAGAAAGTTTTCAATCAATGGTACGATCGAAATGTCAAAATTCTGTTATGTTATGGTTTTCCGTTTCCCGACATAACATCAAGAAAATTATTCTTCAAAAAAAGAATTATTGCAAAGTTATTCTTGTGATGTCACCTCATATATTTTTTAAATATTTGGGCCAGATTGAAAAAATGTGGCCAAGCCGAGCACAAATTTTTTGGTAGTCAACATTCCACATTGCAGATTATGTCATGGTATACTGGCTGGGTGAATTCTTACCTAAAATCTTATTATCCATAACCATTTCATTTCCATATACTGTGGTCATTTTTCGCTGAGAGTGATTTTTTAAATAATAATAAATGCTGAAAACACATACTAAACACTTGATGCACTGGCAGGTAAAGTAAAAAAATATGATTGTAATTAAAATAGTAACGAAATTCATTAGCAACATGATCTATCAGGCAATCGCAAAAATGGCCAATTGTTGAGGAATCTGAAAATCTTTGATGGGCAGTAGTAAATATGAAGAACTCAAATTCTGCTTTTAACAAAGCATATTTTTAGTTCAAATAGGGCACTCAAGCAAATTTGCCATTTTGATTTATTTATTTCAATATTCAAGGATTGGAAGTTTCACTTTGGCCGCAGACGTTAGCCATTAGGATTAGAAGTTCAGAGAAATTTTCCTCGAAACGAACATCAAACTAAAATGTTCTATCAATAAGCGAAATAATTGCACAGATTACATCTACTCAATAAACATTCTCATTTGAACGTTCAACCTTAAAGAGACAACTTTCCTGCAAATTTTGAAACATGATTAAAATTTTAAAGTTCAACTTACAAAGCTTTAAGTTTAAACTTCAATTTTAAGCCTAGCAAAATATTTTACGCGTTTGTTTAATTTTCATCAAATCACAATCACAAAACTCTTTAACATTGCATGAAATGCAGAAAACAGAAATGACAAGTGATAAAGAAATGTGTGGACCTAATTCATTAGCTTAATCCAGACTTCATGTTGTTCAATGCTTCCATAAGAACCTGACAAAAAGCAAAATTGCCATGAATTTTAAATTGCAAAATGAATTTTAGCGGTAGAATAGCAAAGATTGATTAGAATTTAAACTTCCTATCGCAATAAACTAATGCATGGAGAAACTATATTTTCTGAGCACTGCAAAAACAAGCATCCTTTCATTCAAACTTTGCATATCAAAACTTGAGTCTATTTTTATTTTACTTGCTCTATATAACTTTTTTTGGCTCAGAAGTAAAACGTGCACTCGTGCAACTTAAATAATTGAACATTTTTTATATGTGCCCCGATTAGCTGGGCCTGCAAACGGATAAATTCTACAAACAATTTGGAAACGAAAAAGACTTTCTAGATGATAATCTAGGGAAAAATCAATCTTTCAGAAATGAAAAGAAAAAATAATCATTAATGAAAGATATATATTTGTTTCACTTCAATTGGCCAACTGGCATCTCATAATTGTTGACGCTATCCACAGATTTACGTTTCAAGCGAAAGATCACGGCTGCATAAATATTAAGAAAAATTATTCTTTTTAAATAAAGTACACAAAATTTAGTGTGACCTTTCACTTGAAACAAATTTCGGAGTAAAGGAAGAAAAGCTGACATCTCAGTACTGGCCACTGGGCCACTAATGCTAGAGCACAAGATAGAATCTTGATGATTATTTCTATGAAAAAATCATCTCCCTAATATAGAAACTTACCTCTCCGCCTTTTCCAGTTGCAGGGTCAGGTACAAATCCCTTAAGCATTTGTTTTAACTTTCGGGATACGCTAGGTACAGCTAACAAGGCAGCTATCACAAATGCGCCTCGGTTATTTTTTATCCATTTTTTCAAGAGACCATCCTTTCCTAGTCGTTCCATCAATGCGTGAGCAAAGCTATTGCTTTCTTCAATTGATGAAGCCATCTGTATATAGCAGATAATAAATTGTGAGCAGCAAACCAATCAGAAAAAAAAGTGGTACATATTAAGTATATCTGAAATTTCTCAAATCGAAAATCTGAACCAAAACTTGGCACAAAATGACTTTTCCTTTATTCTAAATAATTGAAAATTTGTTATATCCGAAGTTTATTATATACATATGCTGTATTTAAAGTGGAGAAAAAACTTAGGACTGATGAGATTTAATCAATATCCGTGCATTTACTTTACCTCTTTCTGCTGTTCACTCGCTTCCCAGTTTAACAAGTGTTTCATGAAAAGATGTGCTGACGCATCTTCGTATGGAGGCAATGAACTGTCAGTTGGAACACTTACAGCCTCGTTTGCCACAGCTTCAATGAGTTCTGCATCAGGAAAACGCTTCATAGTCTGGAATTGATATCCACAAATCAAGATAAAACTCAAATAACCTTGCTAGAGATGTGAGTTTAACAGAAGCTTTATGCTTGCTCTTAAATCAGTATCGATTATCAAATGCATACAAATTCTGTACGTAAAGGAAAACAACCCCGAGAAAATAATTAAGAAGATTTCCAAAAAAACTAAAATGCATACTATTTTCATGGTAATATTAGAAACTACAAAACACAGAAATCTTAAATTTACCTCTAAAAGTACTTTGGCACCAGCAAACTTGGATCGTATTAATATAGGTGAATTGCTTTTGCATAAGTTTATGAGTGGTTCTCGTAAGTATGCTACCAACTCACTTTTCCTGACTGTATCATCCTACACACATGGAAAAAGGCAAAATTGTTGACAGCATCCAAAATTTTAAATGAAAACATGTATATTTAGTAGCTCTAAGTAGTATGGAAAATTTGTAATGGATAATATTCTGAATAAATGTATCGACCTTAAATTCAAAGGAATCGGTAAATAAACCATTCAAGGATAAGGGTCAAGACTTAATTATGGCATCAACATGGAGATTCATGCTATTTACCGTGGAGAGTGTTGATACTCTGTAACAAAAACAACAATGAAATATTAAGCAATTGCATTGAAGCAGTTTTAAGTAATGTGCCCTAGAATAAGTTCATGAAAATCTATAAGAAACAGCAAAAAAGAAACCAGCAGTATGAAGGCTTGAAGCACAGAAAATATTTTATCGCGTTCAAGCAAGAATCTATAACCTAGATTGTGTACATTTCTAATTTAAAAAAGCTGTATGCCTTTCACCATGGAAATCATTATTAATTAGGCTTACCTTTTTGCTAGTACAAATCATATTTCCCTCGCTATCTGGAATCATTGCGGGTTCCATTAACTCTCGCTCCTCAGGATCAAAGTACTTAGAATGGTCATTTGCAAGGAGATATAATATTAATTTACATCCATTCAAATGTAAGCACACGGAAAGTAGAGCGGTATCTAATGAAGCAGGATCAGCACTCAAAGTGTCCATATCCTCAGTTAAACCATTTAAATGCTCTGCATCCTCACTATCATCGCTGTCCTGAAGATTTTTGCATAAAAAGTTACAAAATATGATGACAAGAAAGAACCAGACGCAAACGAGTAATTCTCTTACCTCACCATCCAAGCTCAATTCATTTTCTTCTACATCCATGTCATCTTCCTATTAAATAATATAGAGTACAATGTGGGTATCAATTACTGAAAAATTAATTATTCAAAATATGCATAGAGGGAAAAATTATGTTCCAAACTTTTTGCATGAAAAATTTGAAATCAGATATATTTAAGCTTAAGTTATCAATAAATGGAAAACTCAATATAAGAAATAATTTCAATGAAAAAATATACATCGAATGAGCTAAGAACAATTGTCGATTTCTTCAACAATGAAAGAGCTCCTTTGATTCACAGTGTGCAACATCAACCAATCAATTGCACAAGGAGAAATGATCCAATGAGCAGCTTGTAATGAAATCATATATGAACTTTATATAAGATCCTATAGTATGAATTTTTAAAATCTACCTCAAAATCCGTATTCAATTCTTCGTCTTTCATTGAAAATTCGCTATCCTAAGAAATATTGTTACAAATAAAATCATAGAAATAAAAACCTTGAATGATACTATTTTTAACTGAACTGAACATTATGATTTGTATACAAAAATACCAATATAGTGCACATATTCAAATTCAATTACCAGCATGAAAATTGAAATCTTATGACAAATAATTCCACAAAGATGAACACCCAAATTTTTTTATCACATTTACCATTTCTCCAGTACCGGAAGATTTTGCTAATCCCCTAGGCACCCATTGATCAGCAGTTTCCCCCTCTTTCAGTTTTTTAATATCTGAATCAGCAGGTTTGTTTATGGTCGGGAGAGGTTGCAGAAGTTCAACCAGTAATGCCTTCTGGCAAGACACAGTGTCATCTACTGAGGCGACCAACCTCAATACTGCTAAATAAGCATCGCGATGCATTAGAGAAGTGCACACGTACCCTTTCATCGCCTGGAATAAAAACGACGAATTTTGAATGTAGTAGATATCATCCAAATTTGAAGAAAAAAAAATGACGACTGGGAAAATCTTATTGTACATTCAATGATTGAGATGGGACAAATTATCAATCCTAAACCCTCTACATATATAAACATACAATATCAAGGGATCACTAAGACTGTTTGATAAAGGCATATACTAATTGGTCAAATGTTAAGAATGAATTGTACTATTATCAAAATTTAACTATAAAAATAAGATTGAATTGAAACTTTTTGTTAGATATATATTAAGGAAATGTATTTTACTTTATTACACTAAAATAGCTTGTAATTTGACCAAAACCTCAAAAAATCCTACAGGTAACAATGTTATAGAAAACAAAAGTAAAGTTCAAACAATTTGAATGAAAGGGATCGAGAAAACTCACTTTCATCATACGTTTTCTATCTTTTGCATTACCATAAGCAGCACACTTTGCAGCCACACGAGATCCATCACGAGTTGATAACAGTGCCATAAAACCATCTAGTAAATTTGGCACCAATTCTGCGATCATAGTTTCTTGGCCACATTCTCGAATGTATTCCCACAGGAGGGAATGAGTAAAAGGGAAAGATAAAAGGGACTTCTGCGCAATTTTAAGCAAAAATTTTTTTACCCCTGACAAAAGAATTGAAACGGCACGATTATTTGATTCGGCAATACATAAGGATACAGAAAACATCATCAATGTATTGCTTATAGCTAAAAGAAATATTGACTTTGCTAAATTTAAAGTAAGGGGTTTAGAAACTGTTTCACACCTATTGAAACATTATCGATTGTTGAAAAAAAAACTTATTGTATAGATAGAATAATTCAAATATAATATTGAAGATGGATTGACATTTAAGAATTTTTTTCCGTATTCTGAGTATGAGGTGCTCATACATGCTAGAGAGAAAGAATTCAATCAGGGTTATATTCTAAAATAAAAATACCTTCTAGGACTGCATCACGTCTGTCCGGCCGTAATGATAGAACTTGGGATAAATTTTTCGGAAATTTTTCGGAGGTCATTGAGGCAAAAAAAATATTTTCTGGACCATAAAATTCAACACGCAGTTGAGCCGCCTTACCAGATGGTAGTGAATCCATTGCCTATTGCCAATAAAATTATTTATGTCATTTTTGAGGTAACTTTATTTTCAACTTATCATATCTTATGCCAATTTTGCTTATAATATAAAGTGCTCAAAACCAGGATAACCCAAATGGGAATACTGAGTTCAATTATATCTATTTAATTTCATTGTTTTCCTCATGTCTTATTGCATACATAAACATGTAAGAAATAAAAATATGTTTAAATAAATAACTCTAAAGGCAATTATACTATGAAAACATACTTCATGCGCAAAAATGAAATATATCACAAATATTCATGGAAAATATATCAGATTGAATGGGTCAATCTAAAAAGTGGCAGGTTACTCTCTACATATTTTTTTATATAAAAATTACATTTTCCATGCAATTCGAGCATACCTTCTGAATAACACGTGCGCCGATGCCATGTGTGGCCAATTGAACTACGTGACCTCGAAAATTTTTCACGATAATCTTTTGCTCATTAGGATTCTTTGCTTTTTTCAATAATTTGATAACTATGAAATGCGCATATTGTAATTGAGAAAGCTCTACAAGATGGCTCTCAAGCTCGCCAATTATGCTGGAACGATCGATTTCACTTCCAAAAGTCAATGCGCATTGAATCACTCTAGACGAATCATGCTTCATACTAATATCGTAAACTTTTCCGTGTATCAATTTCATTAGATCGCTCATAAGCGACAATCGCTTGCTTTCTGGAAGAGAACGCTCACGAAGTTTATTCCATATTTCTTTGCATAATACTACGATATCATTATTCGGCCGTTGAGATTGACGCTCTTTCCTGACATCACGCTGTGACATCGCATCCGAACTATTCATATTTATACCTTTCGGTTTTCCACTGCCTTTAACATTGAATGTCTTTTTCGAAAACGACTTATTACCTACGTTGAATTTATTTGGACCTTGTTTCCACGTTTTCTTTGTACTTTTGTCGCCACCATCATTCTTCAAACCAATTATCTTCTTTGGTTTAAATGGTTCAGCTGCTGAATTGACTGTCCTCTTGCTTTTGAACGATTTTGGGATATTCTTGCCCTGGCCAGGTGTAAAACTATTTGTCCTTTTGCTTTTTAATGATTTCACGGCATTCTTGCCCTTACCAGCTGCCAATTTATTCTTATCAAATTTTGCCATGATTATACAATGTTATTTTATTTGGTGGCAGTCTTTGATTCTGTTTAAAATCGTTTGAAACCTGTCGACAGTGTCAAAAGTATTCTGTCGACTTATTTGTACTCGACATAAGTGCTTAACGCGCTAATTAAGTCGATGAATCAAGGATTGATTTCAATTTTAGCTTAACCAAGAAACCCGAATATCGCGTAAAGTGATTTGATATATTGACGCAACATTCAAGTTGATATCACAATAACTTCACGTTGCCCTAATCAACATGACTTCAAGATTGGCATTTCTACATTATAACTCAACTGAACCCATATTTCATCACGTATTTCGTACAACTGTTCAATTGATGCATCTTCGTTCTATCATTAACAATCTATTTCCGATTTATCCAGGTGAATCAATTATAATACAAGATGGCGCTAAATTTTTACTTGATACCTTGCAACTGGTAATAATAATCAGGAAGCACCACATCTATGTCTTAGATTGTTCATGATTATAGTTACATAAAAAAATGCTACTTGTACATACTGCTTTGAGCAAATTATAAGGCGACTACCCTTAGGTGAAATTTATTTTATGGTAATAAGCAGAAAGATAACCATGTAGATCTTATGTATGCAATTATATTTATGCTGATACTCAATTACATGTTATGTAACCTACTAGTTGGAAAGGCCACTCTGAGGGTATTGGAATCAGACAGTTTCACTGTTAGGACTATTATATCCTAAATCAATTAGACCCAGTTTACATATATATATATATATTCGTAAGATTTGCAGCATGATTGGAAATCACTTCTAACCATGAAGCTTCTAGCTTGTGGTATTGCCCTTAACACTAAATAGTATACATCTCAATTGTTCTCTGTCCCATATCTTGTTTCATTCTTGTACTTTACGTTTTTGTATACTTGAGTCCTAATATTGTCCTGTCATTAGAAAACGTACTTTTTTATGTGAAAGAATGACCAACACTTGTTTCAATAATACACGTGGAGATATTCAATTGAAACTAACATTGAGACACTAAAAGGTTTTAGCTATATTTTAAATGCAGCAGTCCTAATCTTGATTCTTTTTCTGAGGAATTACTTGCTGATCTTTAATAAAATGAATTTTTATACATTCAGGCTTTTGAAAAATACATATATGAGCAAGCAACAAAAAAAATGAAAGACTATTTTAATACCTTTGTGATGTACTCTTTGTAAATATTAAAAACATTATGAACATATAGAAGGTAATTTTGTTAAGTCTATGGTCATATGCCAAATTACATTTTATACTGTTGATTTGTATTAGCAGAAAAAAGTTCATGGCAGTTGATCAAACAGGAGTACTGAAGTGATACGCACAACTCTCACTTTTGAGATTGGAATCAACAACGGTAGCAAATGAAAAGGTGATTTTAAAGAAATCATTCAGTATATTTTTTTGAACAGGTCATAATAAAAATAAATTTTATTTTCTTCAAATACAGTGGGTTGGGCTTTATTTTACTTTAACAATTTTATTTACAAGCCCATTGTGTTAAGATATGTCACGAGAAAATAGGCATCATACAAGATTTTATAATTTTGATTGAAAAACTATAATTGTTTTGCTATCTACGCTTCATTTTCATTTTGAGGTAAAACTATTGTGCAGGTCAGAAATATAACTAATTTATGGACAATTTACTGTAAATTTTTTTATTTAGGTTGTAGATATTATTGAAGTATTAAAATTGCATGATCACCTGTTCCATAGATGGTCCTTTAACAAGCAAAACTTGGGTTTATCATTGAGAAAAAAAGAAAGAATAAAATTTACAAAATTGGTAAGCAGATTAGAAATAAGATAGCATATGCAAATAGTATTAATTTTGACTGTCTATTTATGTGTTCCATTTTTTAATTGAGGTAATTATTCACTATTCAAGAGAGTCCAGTCTAATATGTTGCTTTAGCAGGAGAAAATGTGAAAATGTTGCAAAATTATCAAGTGCGCACTAAAAAGTGAAGCTAAAATCAATTAAAACTGACTTCTACCATGCTGGAATATTAGCTAAAGTATGTTTTTATTCTATGCACAAATATATTTAAAATAAACTCACAAAACGTTCCTAGAACAGTGTTAGCCATTAGCTAGATAAGCTCAGCAAGGTCTTTATGATTTATATCAGAAAATAATAAATAAAAAAATATACTTTGTTCGGATTGACAAATATTACTATGACCAAATCGATGCCTACAAAAAGTTAACAAGACCTTGTTTGGAAAAAATGTACTTAAATAAAACAAAATGATATGGTCATAACGGTAACAGTTGCTGTTACAACTCTTATTTAAGACAGTTACTTACAATTTATTTTATTTAGATCAATTGTTTAAGTTTTATTCTCAGACCAATATTTTGATAATTCTTGTGTTTCCCCAAATATGAAATTTTTATGTTATTTATTGCTTTAACATAAATTGATCTCATCAGTTTCAGATTTTGTTTTGACAAACTAACTGCTAAGATTAAAAATAGAAGAAGGGAAAACATAAGAATTTGAACAAGAAAGCAAAAAAGGATAATATGAGTTTATGTATTTGTAATGGTGTTTTGACAAGTAATAATTGCAGGGGGTTGCATAATGTTGCAAAAATTTATTTTTGGCAACATACATTCCACACACTATTAAAAAGATGTTGCCAAAAAGTATAAACAATTCAGTTTTCATTTGGTTTGCAAATGTAACTGCAGAGAAAATGCTTGGCTAGATAGGTAAATTGTGGAGATATTACTGTGGGCATTTATTGCGTATAAAGATACAGATATTTGTTGGGGTAAATCTTGGGGAATAAATATTTATGGGTATCAAGGGGGAGTCTAAGGACTAATATCAGCAAGGGTCTTTCGGTATATAAGATATATTTTTACACAAACATCAGCAGAATTTAGCGGAGATTTGAGAGATATTGATGAGGTACATGCTTTGTAAATATGTCTTAACTTCAATGTCCATCTCTAGTGTCAACATTTAGCACAGTATTGCAGCATCTTTTATCAATATGTTTTACAAAAGGCAATGCTTAGTTAGTTTTTCAAATCTGATATATTGAAGTTTGCATACATTACACAAGAAAATTGCTGTCAGATGAAAAAGTGTATAACATGAAACAAATATAAGCAAATAATGTATGATTTTGTAAGTACTGAAGGAAATATTAACATATGCAATGATTACAACAGAATTATTAGTTGTGGCATATTGTTATAAATTAACTCCCTTATGGGTTAAATCTATATTTATAGCTGCAGCAAGTCTTCATTGAAGTATTTATGAGGTTCTAAGTAAATTGGCTGCACAGATGCCACTAGGGTTATATATTTTGTTGTGTTGATAAAGTTAGCTCACTTTTATCAACACAATTAGTACATGATAAATACACATATTTCTGTCACAATTTCTTGTGTTTTGTTGTGTTTCACATGTTTAACACATATAAATCAAGGCTTAGGCTTAATCTGAAATACAACATGATAAATATTTTCATTTCTCAATTGCTCATTTTTAAAAAGACTCATGATATATGCTCTGTCTCATGAAGATTTTGTCATCTAGACGTTACTCAGATGTAAATTATATTATTTGTAATATGAATGAAATTTTTGAAATTAATCTTGAATATATGATTGATGTCATACAAGATTTATTACACACATTATAAATTCACTGTATATTACATAAAAAAAACTAGCATTTGTGTTTATTGATAAAAAGTTTTCACTTCAAAAACTTTTTCCAAATTCTGATTAGTATCATATTCCTAATAGTAAGCAAATTTAGTTGATCAATAGGTGCAACAGGATATTTATAAATTTTTAAAAGAACTATTAAAAGTCATACTACTAAAAATGATATTCAGCAATAAAATTATTTTTCAATGCAGAAAATGAATACTGCATTCCATAAAATATGATATTAAGAGTATATTTTTTTGTTTTTAGAGCAAAGATTGATTTTAACTCTTTTATTAATTTTTATTTATTGCATAAGATTAAAAATATCTAGTAAGCAGAATGTGCCAAATATTTTTTACACAACATAATGACACATATTATCAATATAAACTACAGGTTTTCAACTTGGACACGTAGAGCTTGTTATGAGCACTTGAGAGTTTGTTTCTATCAAAGAGTTTTGCTGAAATCTTTAAAGGAGACAAACTGTGAGATTGCATTTAAGAAACCAAGCTGAAAATTGAAAAAAAGATAAAAAAAGAGTTTGCAAGCAGTTTAAATGCAATAAAGAATGCTAAAATAATTTCTCAATCTGGAAAGTGCTCATTTTAAATCAGCATGTAACAATTTTTATTGTTTGCTTTTAATAGACCTAGTAAAATCTCTGATACATCTTAGACTGCTTTGTGGCATCTTCTTTACTGTGCTAAATTTGCTTGTGTTTTCTACAGTGCAGAGTTCTCCCTACCCACCTCTTACTTATTCAGTACCAGGTAGTAAGTAAAATGTAAAACCTCACCAAAATCTCTTTCAACTTTTAAATGGTTTTGGTTAATGGATAAAAGAGACACAACTGATTGTTGAGGCAAAGAAAAACTACTGAGCAATCCAAAATGTAAAGTTCTTAGATGATAAGAAATTTTTACTTTTATATTGATTAAATCTTAAGAAGTATCACATACTTAACTCTTTTTCTAACTTTGTTTTTGAAGAACACATTTTTATATTGATTAATACTTAAGAAGTATCATGTACTTAACTCTCTTTTTCTAAATTTGTTTTTGAAGAACACATTTTTATATTGACTATCACTTAAATTTGGGGAAAAAAGTTAAATAATTATTATATATATTTTAATTATATGCCCAAGTATACATGGATACTACCACCCTGGTACCTGAGTTAAACTAGGTACCTTGCTGTTTTACTACCCAAAGTTTATCCAGCCTAGAACCAGTTATATGTCATAATTTTCTTTAGCTGGCATAATAACAGTTACCTTATTTGCATTGGCAATTAGCTTGCACCTTTTTTTGCTAGTTTTAAAGATTGTTTTACCCAAATGTTAAAAAAATTCAAGGTAATGAGAGAAGTAAATACCAGGAAAAACAGGTTGTAGCACTTTTTAATTTTATTTATTTACTGGTAAAAATTGTTTCCAAGTTCTTCAGTTATACTATGGCTTTTTAAAATTCCAGCATTTACACAAAAAAATCATGCTAGATAAATTGCAATCTTTGATATGATGATAGTATCACTAATTTTTCAAGCCTCTGGAGCAGTGCAAAAGGTTATTAGCAACTTTAACAATAACTTGTATTTGCAGCATCTGGAGCAGTGCAAAAGGTTATTAGCAACTTTAACAATAACTTGTATTTGCAGCATCTTTCTACATGAATTCCATTCATTGAAAGAGATTATTGAAAGTTTTAACTGAAGCATCATGGTATTTTTATCATTACATTGTTTCTGAATCATTACAAAACCATCAGTAGTTATGACAGCTGAATATAACTATTTACAATATATCGAAATGTACCTAATGCCAAAACTTTATAGCAGCCAAAGGAAACTTGAAATCAGTTAAGAGCAATTAACTCAGTTCTATGAGGCTAAGTTGATACCATAGAAAATGAATTGCAACAAAAATTGACATGGCATAAGGTAAGAGAAAGAGTGGTATTAAGATATAGAGAGAGAGAATCAATCAGCATATGGTCCCGCAAGATAATTTATACAATTCTGTTGACTGCATTTAAACTAATTGTGGCTGTCTGATTGGCTTATTTGTGCTGTTAATATTTAGTAGAGTCCATATAGATCATTTACAGTTCATGAGTCAACTGTGTTGTCCTGATTATGTGTGTCATATCTCTATCAACAACAAATTTACAATTGATTTATTTGCAATTCTGCTTCAAATCATTTTAAGTTACATCTTGTCAGATCTGGGTAGAGTAGGTGATAAATTGAGTAGTGTCAACATAGGCCATGCACAATTCGTAAGACTCAACTTTTAATGTCGAGTCGATGCGAATTTTTACTATGTCCTATGGTTGAGGAATATGCAGATCATTGTTAATTTGGCATTTTCCACACATAATGAGAAATAACCACTTTGGCCATCTTTCAAAGTCTAGACTTCTTTCCAAATTTTTTAACCGCTTTCTACATTTACAGTGTTATTAAATCAAAAACACAAATACTAGAAGATATTCAAGGGATAGAAAAATCAAATGAAAATTATCCTTTCCAAAATAGAATAATGGAAGCTAATTCAATTAATTGGATTATGTTGAAATAATCTAATTTTATACAATTGACCAGATTACTTTTCAGGGTTAATCTGTCTATCGCATTGCAGATTTAAACAATAACCTTAAATACTAGTATGAAACATCAAAAATACTATTTTTGCCGTATTAGCCTGATAATTTTGAATGTCTTCAAATCATTCTTGATTATTGAGTACCCATTATGATTCTCTCAAACATTTTTCAAAGTTCCAGCAATCCTGTACTGCGTAATAATCATATATGCTTATAAATATGCACAGATAATAATTAAACCGAGATATCGTTACATTTATCTATGGCTTGAATGCCAAAAAAATATTCATATATATGCTCTGCAAAACACCCTAGAAATAATTACACTGCCATAAAATTTATGGGAGAAAGGGTCTTTGCACATTTGCTCAGTGCAGATGGAAAATATTGAAAGACAAGACAAATATTTCTGCAAAAAAACATATTTAAAATTTAAAAATATCAGCATGGAGTATATCTATTGATACAGCTGCTCTGACTGGAACTACCAGCCGCCACTTGAACTCTGGTTTACATCCCAGCTACTTCCAGCTGTAGCTCCAGCAGCCCCCCAATCGCCACCTGTACTGGTAGATACTGGGACAGTATATTCAGTATCCATAGGCATTGCGGAGATTGGAGCACCAAAATCACCTGATAAAAACAGATATTATTCAGACATATGCAAGAGGTTCTAACCACCTTCATTCTGATAATACCAGCAATCATAAATAACTAAAAACATTGAACACAGGCAGAAACAATGCTCGATTAGCAGTCACTGAACAAAGTTTTTGAATCGCAATGCAAATGGATGCAAACCAGCTTACCTGGTCCGGACATTGCAGTGGCATCCCAACCAGCAGTAGGTGCAGCTGTCTCTTCAAACTGTTCAGCCTCAGTCTTTTCAAGCTCTTCAGGATCTCTGTGGAAGAACAAATCGACTGGTACATCCCATGGACCTTCGCGAGATACAGTTCCCCTTAGACGCAAAACCTGATTAACAAGAACGGTAATTACTATCATTTCAGAACTTTTTTGAAAAAATTACATGAATGAAACGTTAAACTATCAACGTATAAATGTAGTGTATTTGCAGTTCATAGGCATCGATTTTTTTCTGCAAAATTTTTTTATAAGAATATCAAAAACTCACCTCCCGAGCCAACATCCAGTATAAGAGACCAATACTCAACTTGCCTTTATTGTTTGCAGGTATAGCAACATCAATGTAATTTAAGGGGGAATCAGAATCGCAGAAAGCAATTACTGGTACATTGACAAAAGATGATTCCTTTACTGCTTGAGTATCAGTTCTAGGATCAGTTACAATAAGTAGACGGGGTTCACGGAATTGCTTGGTAATCTGATTGGTGAATGTACCAGGAGTGAATCGACCAGCAATCGCAGCAGCTCCAGTATATTGCGCAAATTTTAAAACAGCACGTTGCCCGTAGGGACGTGCAGAAATAGCAATTACATCCTAATGAAAGATTAGAAGAGAATGATTCGAAATCTCCTGAAGTTAAACCCAGATAAGAGTCAAGTGTTGACATAAAGCAAAAAATTGTAAATCACAGCAGAACAATAGATGATATTGTAGTTAAGTAAAACCAGGCATTTGAACACAATTCGAAGACCATCAGCATTATGATTGCACGATATATTTCGATATTAGCTTACAAATATGCTATACATATACAATTTATTCAAAATCAATTCTTACCTGAGGATTTTCGATAGCGGCAATAATGCGCGCAGCAAGAACGATCTTTTCCCAAGTTTTTCCTATGTTAAGGATATGAATTCCGTCTTGGCGACGACGCCAGATGTAATCTTTCATTTGATTATCACTGTTTCGGGTACCAATGTGCACCTGCGCCGAGAGCATTTTTTGCACATCTTCTTCTCTGTCAAAGAAAATGATTTTTCATCGTATGCTTGAATTCGAGTGAGAGCTATCATATATCTTTTGCATAATTAAATGACTATTGTCATAGAACTGACAATGACTTTAATGACAGTTTTGCGACCAAAACGCATACTTACTTGAAAGCCAGAACAGCGGGCAAAGCTGAGGACATGGTTCAAGCAAATATAGAGTAATGCAAGAAGATGCACAGCGAAAATATTTAAGATTACAATGACAGCCAATCAACCAAACCTGCCTAGTGAATGTTTACACATTAACGTACGTTAAATTGTGTTATTGCGTATCATAACATTTTACCACGAATTTTAATTGTTCATAAAACAAAATGAAAAAAAAATTTCAGAGAAAACAGTATCGTAATGCAACAGTTAGGGTTTCCAAAAATGAAAGGGTCATATCTTGGAAAATGAAAATTTTATTAGCCTTTGGGCAGAAAATTTAAATCAACGCAACACTGTCAATGAAGTAAGTGTTACCCAACCCTGACACATTGTAGGGCAAGTGAGGCATTGAACGCCTATATTTCTTTTGAAATATTAAAACTGGCATACTGTACAATGCTGTATACAATGCAACAAAAATTTCAATAAAAAATTAGTTTTTTTATCCTTAATTGTACTTTGATGGCAGCTTCGGCTAGCAATTATAGATGAGTGCTTTCAGAAGGTTACGACTAAAACATATTGGCAATTAGTTTCTAGCATTCATGCAATTGTGTTCTCTTCTCTTAAATCTAAAGCAGACCATATAAAATCAATTTTTTTGGCAACATTACTGAAATATATGTAAAATCAACATTCTTTATGAACAAAATTGGATTCTATCTAGCACTCGACAAGGAGTAGAAGAGTTAAAAGTAGGTTCATTACATTTAGTCCTACTGCATCTCCTAGTATTCGATTATTCTTTACCTTTACCTTGCCAAGTAACTGTGGTTCCAACCCTTTACCCTATCCTCAAGTTATAATTACTATGTAACCTTGAATATACCCTTTTTATCTTTTTTATTCCATATATATATATATGTTGTTATGACTTAAAATCTATGAACATATGAAAAATATTGAGGCAATTACTAAGTAATCATAGCTATTACTTGGAAGCAAACCTAGACCTATGATTTCTACCCTGTACTTCATAGGTTATTTTTCCAGGATGCTTTTACTTTTGTCCAACGTTAATAACACCTGCATTGCTGAGCTAGAAATAAAATGACCAGAAAGCAATACTTTTAGAATATCACCTGCAATCATGATAATCACTCGGCAAAGTAATGGAAAACTATTTTGGGGTAATGATAGTACTTTTTGCCCAACCTTGTATAATATCACTTAGCTACTTTTCAGCAAAAGTACTGTATTTACCCCGAAATAATTTTCCTTACTTCATTGTTGCTCATCACAATTGCAGGTGATATTCGAAAAGTATCATTTTTTGACCATTTTATTTCTATCTCAACAATACCAATGTTAATATTAAGCTTGATTTTGGTGCTGCATTACAGGTCAATAAAAGTATTTGTTAACATGTAGCCATCAATATTGAAAGGGTACTAGTAAAAACAGAAATTTTATAGATATTTTTAAACGTTTTGTGAAGGGCATTATCTGTCTGATATTTTGTTAGTACATACTGGTTATACTGGCATAAATTAAAAAAATACCAACACAAAATGACATCATTGGGGAATCATAAAATCGCAGGGGTTCGCACAACTTCAAATGCTTATGGCCAGTAAAATTACTCGAAATAACCAGATTGCGTCAATGCTCAAGCGACACAAATAATGATGATGGCCTTTCAAACAAAGAGATGCTGGCATAAAATTTTCAATATAGCAGTAATTTATCTGATTGCTTCAAGTGGCCTTTTTTTCCATTTTACAACAGAGATGCATGATTTCTGCAGCCAACTTTTGAAATTTCTTCAAAGGATTTTGCAAAGAACCTAAAAACAGTTAATTTTTTTCGCTACCACATCTACCTTTCAGATGCCTACTACGATTCAACTTAAGCAATTTGAACTCTATTTTATTAGAGACTACCCATTAACAGAGAGAAGACTTGGTTTTAGCTGCTTAAACCTTCGACTCTCCCAAATAATGTCCTTTAACTTGGTGCAGTAGTTTCTCTAATGTGTCTTTAGCATCACCCAGCAGCATATCAGTGTTGGGTTTAATAAAAACAGGGTTATCCACACCTGCATAAAAATAATCACAACGATAAAACAACTGCACGCAAATGACTTCAGTTGCAATTAACAATAGAACTACTGCCAATGGTAATATTCACTTCCTATCTAAGTGAAAGATGAAAAATTTCTGGGAAAAAATCAATCACCAATAAAAGCTGAGCACCCCAAAATAGTTGCTAAGAAAACTGTTCAAATTTTTTTACTTTTTACCCAAAGAAGTTGAAATAACAAAATAATCTATAAATAAGCATTTTGTCTGAATGCTGACATATATGGCTACAGAAACAATCGAAAATGAAATTAGAGAGAACTCGCCAGCTCATTTTTCTTCATATTTGACAAATCTGTTTATAGAGCAACTGTCATATTTATATGTACCTGCATATCCACTGGCCATTGAGCGTTTCATTACAACAACTCGCTTAGCTTCCCACACTCTAATCACAGGCATTCCAGCAATAATCTGTTTCGAAACTAATTGAATAAAAGACTAAACAAATAAAATACCAATAAAACTTTTACCGAATTAGGATCTTCTTCCGCAGCACTATTTACTGTATCATTAGCCCCAATTACAAGCACCAAATCAGTATTTTTCATTTCAGCATTGATATCTTCCATCTCATATACAATATCATAAGGAACCTTAGCCTCAGCCAAAAGCACATTAAGTTGACCCTACCGAATAAACGAGATTTGGCATATATTATATATATTAACAATAGAGGATTGATATCATAAATTCAATTGATGCACGTACCGGCATTCGCCCAGCTACAGGATGGATTGCAAACTTCACATCAACACCGTGATCTGATAAAATCTGAAATACGCACATATATATCCTTTATCTAATTCAAACAAAGCATATATATATTTGCATTCTACTGTTCATATTACTGCATAAACTTATTTATATGCATGAGCATTGATTCTAGATAATGCCTAACCTTGACCATCTCTGCACAGGCATATTGAGCTCCCGCCACAGCTAGACCGTATCCAGGGACAATAACTACACTTCTGGCAGTGGTAAGAGCGTCCGTGCAGTCAGGAACGGTTGTTGCAGTATACTCTCCAACCTATAACATTCATTCAAATCAGAACTAATAGCAAACAAGACACGACTCGCATTCAAAAGATATAAGCAAAGAGTGTCATCTTGACGAAACTAGTTATATTGACGAATACGTACCACTTTCATAGCTTCGCCGCCACCAGTAGCTTTTGTACCATACCCGCCTAGCAGTACACTGACTATGTTTCGATTCTGCAAGAGAAAAAATTCTCATTGGCTATGAGTCACTTAAATAAAAATTAAATTGAACTGAACAAACAGCGTGAATTCTATCAATGAACTATATAAGAACTTATTTAGTCTTTTTATTCAATAATTTGCCATTATATTTAAGTAATTTTGCATTCATTGCAAAAAGGAGTACAGTGCAAAACATGCATATAATTGCATGAGAAGATATATCAATAAAAAACATGTACTGATGAATTTGCATATAAGCTCAATGTTTACCATGGCTTTACACATGATATCTGTCAAAATTGCACCGCTAGAACCAATTAGGGCCCCCACTATCGTAAGTATAGGTTTATCCAGCATAAACCCTTCTGCACATAGAGCCCATCCAGAATAGCTGTTTAATACAGTTATCACCTAGCAACGAACATTTAAAAAAAATTTCATACTAATGTATTTTCAATGTTACAGACTTATAGTAATGAGAGTTCTAAATTATTACATAACAATCCTCCCAAGACAAACTATAATTTATCACTTAAACATGATAAATTATGATGAATAAGCTATATTTATTCTTGGTCAGTACATGGAAGCCTCAAGGTCCTGAGCGCTAGGATGTATAACTTAATGTTTAAAACTGTCAAGAGTCTTAACAAAATTTTAGGCCACTTTTTAAAGAAGCATGAAAAATCTATCGCACTTTATAGATTAATACAACAGATTTTTTGCATGAAATTTAAGTAGAGAATATAGACAATTATGTGCGAAAAATAGCAAAAAAATACGGGTGAACTTACTACAGGCATGTCTGCACCGCCAATACTCGCAGTCATATGCGCGCCAAGGAAACCAGACCCAGCACCAGCTATAGCAAGCATACCCAACCCAGTGGCAGGAGAGGGGTGGCATGCAAATACACCGAACCCTCCCAAACATGACAAGGCTGTAGCCATGTTGATTTGGTCTCGATATGTGATTGCTATGTAGAGATATATGCATATTAAAAAATTTGTCAACATTGAAAAATTAGATTCGTAATGCAGCATAGAACCTATGCTCTGCAGATTCTTAAATGTTATACACATGAAACCAAATCTCACTAAAAGGGATAACTAAGGGTTTTATTACCTAATGGTTTGCTGCGCATGAGTCCTTGTAGCTTTGCAAAAGCGATTAATGACCCTGTAGCTGTGGCTCCTCCAATAAAAGTGGCCAAGTATATTGAGCTCAACCGAACCCCATCCACTATAATAGAAGGATCGTGCAGGCAGTGCAGATAGTCACCTACTGCACCACCTACTGCTGCCAGGCCAACCTAACCAGATACGATACATTTACTCACAAATCTGAATATTTTAAGTTATATAGAGGCTTATTCTCTATGCATACCACATTTCTGAAGTTAATTAAAGAGACTCAACATAGGAACCTTGGTTAAATGCCAAAAATATAGAAATAATATAAGAGAATGTCTCTTTCTTTAAAAAATAATCTCTTCAGATTCTTTCTGAGAATCTTGAACAATTTACTAGGCTAATAAATCGACTGCAAAATTCGATCGTTTCAAGAGCGAAAATTTAGAATCGAGAGGTATAAATCAATATTTCAATTCTTACTTCGTAGTTGATAAGAACGTTACATGCTAGCTACGTTGCTTACCAAAGAATGGAAAGCAGCTACTGTTTGTGGAAGTTCAGTAGGTCCAACCCGTTTAGCCAGTGCATATCCCACAGCTCCTCCGATACCCATTAAGCCTGTCTTGAATATAAAAATAAATATATAATTCATTTTGATTCTAAAATTTCCACAAGAATTCTTAAAGTGTTGCATGGATTCTTAGCTATAACAATAAAGCATGTTAAAAAAGCATATCCTCGGAAACAAACACAAAAAAGTTGCATTATTTCGAGCAAAAATGGCTTTATAACTATAAAATCTGCTTAAATACTGCAAAATTCTAATTAAGTTACACAATCATAATTCTTTGGATTACAATTGATCCAAATGTAATAAATAGTAAATAAGATATATCAATGAATTATGACACAATTTTATGTAAACTTACTGCTTGTATGAGCTGTGGCAGAGTAGGTCCAATAGTGCCGATAGTAGCCCCAATACCTATACTGACACCTGCTATCCCCAGCGCATTTCCTAATCGGGCCGTTTTCTGGCTGGATAAGCCTGCAATACCCCCAATACAACATAATCCAGCAACCGTACTGGCTAACGAATCTAACTCAGAATATCCCATTCCCTAAAATTATAACAATAGGCATGAGTACACAGGCTTCAGAGGATTACTATTTGACATGTAGCAAATACTCAATAATACAAATAAAAACTAATTTCATCAAAACAAGTTTACAATGATAAATAGAATACTTGTACTGTAGCAGGTTGATTTGAAAATCGAACAGAACACTATGATAGCTTTTGGCTAACCTTTGCAAGGCCATAACCTCCAAGAAAAAGACCAGCTGGTATACCATAGTATTGATAGAATTCAGGGGCATCAGTAGGCCTTTTGAACATATCCAACATTTTTTTCGTCACCAAAAATCCACCAGATATATTCACCTGTCATATAGAAACAAAGCATCTTAGGATGTATGTAAACAAAATAATATTAAGAATCACAAAGTTAAAAGGCCCTCGAATGAATTTAAATTTCAAACTTTTCTAATGTGCACATAAACATTGCTGTATCAACCAACTTAGACATGTTGATGTACGGGGGCCCAAATGGAGCTCCTAGTAGACTGAGTACCATTGCCTCTATAAAAGCTAGGATATGTCAATTTAGATAATATACTACAATAATAAACACAATTTTTGGGCTATCTTATTTTTCATATAGGCATTACTCAAATTTAACTTAGAGCTCTAGTCATTGTCTAAACAACCGATTTAGCATTACATGAGCATACAGCTTTAGCATGTGCACAATACACTATCATTAGCCTAATACTTCATGCAAAACAAAGGTAGAAAATTTGTAATTTGAAAATAGAAACTTGAAAAACATCAAGTAAATTGATAACCAGCATATCAACTCTCTTACACAATGTTTGGTGGCTTTAAACAGTCGTATAGAAAGTGTTTAAAATGACTTATTCTCAAAAGTATCGGTAATAGAAGCATACAGATTTTTTACTTACTGTTGATACAAGTACTGCGCCTGCACCTAGAGCTTGAGCAGCGTTAGTAGGGTAAAGACCAGGCCCAAGTAGATACAATCCCCCTACTGCAGTCAGCCCCGATATAGCATTCGTAACTGCCATAAGAGGCGAATGTAATGAGTGTGTAACTCCTTTCACCACCTGTAATTGGTTGATGATTTTAAATCAACATGTATGAAAAGAAAATCCTTAAATATTGAAAAACCGAATTATCTACTATGATTCAAATATTAATTATTTACTAATCTAGGACTATGAAAGCAACATTAGCTTTATACAGGAAAATTATCTGGAAGAAGTTCCAGCATCAGGCATAGGAGATAAACTAACAACCCTTTTGACATTATTTTGTAACGGTAAGAATTCTGAGGCTACTTTTAATTTCTGAAATCCACTAGAAAAGAATTTATAATAAAAGAAACAGTTTTAATCTCGAGCATAAAAGATAAATAGCCCTTCAAAACCTGCAACTCCAATATATATATACATTTAAGGCTTGGTTCCGGCACAGTTAATTAGCAGAAATTTGCGGCATCTCAAAGATGTTAATTATATCAAGCGAAGTTACTCATTTTCAAGTGGGCATATCAAATTAATGGAAGTCAAGCGTTTCTGCGACTTTTACAATATGATTGAAATTTTGTACTCTCACAATAAATTCATAGTAAAATAAATCCTTATAATCATTTTATGTTGAATCTTGTTAGATATATTGCTACAGAAAAATTATGACTGCACCTGAACACCTAGCAATCCACTGAGAGAAAATGTTGTTAGCATTGATGTGAATGGAGCCCCTGGAGATGCTATACCAAGTAATAGCAGTGCGCCACTACCTACAGATATGTTTCTGGCCTGACGCTTGAATATCTTTAAGCCATTAGAGAAAACAAAACATTATTACCATTCATATTCTTCTTGAAAACAATGGAAAAAAAGAAATGAAATAAAACTTTAGATATAGCGAATCTGTCAAAATTACAAAATCAATTTGTTTTATCCGAAAGTCTGAAGCTGAACTTGGCACAATAATGATTTTTCGATTACTCGTTATGAGTAAAATTTCATTTAAAGCAAATTTGCTATATCCGAAGTTAATTGCATTGCTTCAAAACTTGCCTTTTAATGAAAAAACAGCAGATCTTCTGGAAAGTAATAAAAATAATGAATAAAGAAGCAAGTGGAATAAACTTTAAACATTTTTCATGCGTGCGAATAAGCATTTTTGGAGTTACCTCCTCATGATCAATAACTTTAGCCTCCACAGTTTCAGTTTCTTTTACTATAGGAGGAGGAGCTTGCTGGGGTGCAGCAGATGGCTTAGGGGGAGGGGGTGGCCAATACAATTCTCCATTATCTACTATAAGCACACCCTTTACAGCCTCATCTGAACGGTCCAACTATTTATATAAATAAATACAGCAAAAAAAGATTTTAATAATGAAACGGATCGAGTAATACAACAAACAACTGCAACATCATTATTTATCGACCAGACCCGTATAGAAGTGCTGAAAATCGATTTATGTTGCATAGAGCATAATTATCTGATTTGCAGTACTGTTGTGGAATATGGGTCAAAAATCATTTGTACACAGATAATCAAATTTTTTTAAATTGAATATTTTTTATAAATTGACTACTTTTAATCTCATTTACGTATGTATCAAAATGCACCACCACTTCCATAGCAATCCGACCCTATCAAATCGACATAAAATCATTTAGTATATGAAGATAATCCCAACATTGAAATTTTTATCCCAGAATGAAGTCAATCAAAGTTTGATTGTAACTTTTGTGATAAAAGCTTAGTTGGTACTTAAAAGTGGGCAATAATGAAGCGTTTGAAAGTAATCCATACCACCCACAGTATTTAGTGTTCATAAATAATTAATTTTATTTACATTAATTTGGACCTTTAAAAAATTTCACAAAATTATAACAGAGGCACTGCAAGTACATCAGGGGAGAGAATGTTGCTGCTGAAGCTTACACTAATGCAACTGAAGAGAAGCGATCCATACTTATAAATTATAGCACAAATAGAGTTACTCTAAATTTAATGTTTCAAGCATTAACTTGCATGAACACATCCAAATCTGAATTCTCGAAATAATGTTACTAACACTATTGAATTCTGCGGATCGCGTAGACTACATGAAAATGCTTATTTTCAAAGTACCTACATCTTCATTTTCTTACATTCATATAATATTTGCGTACATACGTACATTACATTATATGAATCCGTAGTGCAGTATACTTACAATAAATATTATTCAATAAAAGAGATCGTACCTGCCATTTAGTGGTATCCTTGGTAGTAGTCGGACCCATAGATTGAAAGAATTTCGATGTATTGTTTGCGAATAGGGTAGATGCGGTGGTGGCTAGTCTGCTTACCATATCTGTATATCCAATGCAATACACTCCATTTGGTGTATGATAGGCCTCGTCTGCCCTAGTTGTGGCAATGTTACCCCCTGATTCAGCTGCTAGGTCCACCTTATTATATTTGCATATATATATATTTATACTACGAACTAATGCTAAATGCAGTTCATGATTGAACAAGATTCTTAATCGTTTGGTTACTATAAGACTGCATTCTATTCCATAATGAAAGGTATCTACTGAACAAAATCAAATTTAAAAGCAACTTCGAAACCTTCTGCGAAGAGAGATTTTTAGGCATGAATTAAAATCGGTTATTAAAATTTAAAGGCTTTAGATCATTTGCCGCCACAGTTTCACTTTAACTGGTGAGGCACAGAACCCCTGCTCAGGAAATATTATCTACGATATAATTCTTACCGTGATGCTGCCTTTCTTCATTGAATACACCATTTCCTCTGTAATAAGTCTAGGTGCAGGTCGACCCGGTATTAATGCTGTTCCAATGATTATATCCGCATCTTTGGCCTTTTCATGCATACATATTTCAAAGGCAAAAATACGTACAAACAATATAAAAATATATAGAAAGCAGCCTAATTTAATTTAAATATGCAGTAATTCTATACAATGCATTGGTTAAAAGTCAACATATGCAGAAAAGTGACAGTATAAGGTATGAAATATGTATTAGCGATTTTCACCTCTTTCGCTAGTACTATGGCCGCTGCCTCAAACCACTCTGGACTCATTTCCTTAGCGTAACCCCCTGCAGTAGCTCCATCTTCTTTAGATATTACTTCAATAAATTCTCCTCCTAATGAATGAACCTGATATGCATTTTAAGTACATAATAAGTAACATGACAGTGCTAAAATGTAGATGTATAAATTTAATACATATAGAAATAAATGAGTGGTTCCTATCAAATCTGACTCTTCCAAAGGGAAATATTTGAATATAAATGATTCCTTCCGACAAAGCTAAGTGGAAATTTTTGAGAAATTTTCATTTCTACATGATTCGCAAGTAGGCAGAAAAGAATATTGTTACCTGCTCTTTTACAGCTGATCTCACATCAAAAGCTCTCACTACAGCCCCCATACCACGTGCAGCCTACAATCGCAAATAATTTAATATTGTTACAGTAATGTATCCGTGACATGCCAATTTTATTCGATTGTATTCAGAGATTCGATGAAAAACTGATGAAAGAATAAAAAAGTGCTAGTGAAAAAGTTCAAATAAAATGTATATATGCGTATATTATCATATGTGGCTATCTTTGTGTGCACCTGAATAGCAGCCAGACCAGCTACTCCGCCGCCTAGAACGAGCACTTTTGCAGGTGGTATCCTACCTGCAGCTGTAGTTTGACCTGCCAGAAATCTGTCGAATGCGTGTGAGGCTTCCAAAACTGCTCTATAGCCTGCAATATTTGCCTAATAGAAAACAATAGAAAACTAATTACATGCACTAACCCTTGCCAAGAAATCATTTTAAGATTTGTAAATCCCATCAACCCGAATCATATGTTAATTGTATGATTTCAGGAATCGACAAGAAGATACAAATTTCAGAAGTCACTAAATATAATTAAAACATGAGATAGCACTATGTGGCATGGTGAAGGATGATATCACCTGCGAACTCAGCACATCAAAGGCCTGTCCACGAGAAAGAGTTCTAGGCAGGCAATCTAGTGCGAGTATGGTAGCTCTTTGTTCTCGAAGCTGAAAAGAGACAGAAGAACTCATTTCAATTTATAAATATATATTGAAATATGTGCAATAAATAATATGATATTTGGAAAATATCGCCATTACTGAAAAAACATACTTCAAATCACCTATAGATTTTTTGGACGTACAAAGCTAATGTAACTATCTAATTAATGAGTCCACAAATATTTATCACTGCTTACATACAATAACTTCTCTCTGAAGTCCTCTTCTATGCTGAATTACCAAAAAAATTTGGACTATTTGTATTTTCTGATTTTTTGCATTGGGTCTGAAAATTTTATATTTCAATTAACTACTGAAACATAATTCAACGTGTTTGAGGTTGTCAATGGATATAAACGAATATTTTAGAATAAAGTAATATCAAGTTTTAAAATAATATATTTTTTAATACCGTCTCTAAAATGCTCGTATTTTGAGCTGGCCAGAAAAGGCTCATCAATGCGCGATTCTCAAGCATCTTTGCCTCTTCTTGAGATGGAGGCCGTACCTGTTAATGCAAGAAGTTGAGCAATAAAAAGGTTATCAGAATTGCGTTGTTTGAAATGGAAAGCAGATGGAAAAGCATGTGAATATCGCAAGGTATCTCACCTTTATTATAAGATCTGATTTCCACACTTCTTCGCGATCTACAATAACAGCGCCAGCAGTAGCATATTGTTCGTCACTAAGTTTACTGCCAATACCTGCCCCTTTTTCTACATTAACTTTTATTCCCAGACTTGTTAAGCGTTTCACAGTTTCAGGAGTTTGCGCAACTCTCTTCTCAAGCTTGAAACTCTCTTTGGGGACTCCAATACTCATTTCTTTGTATGGTTTGGACTGGCTCACAAGGTTCTGTCGATTTTGGGCCTGGCTTGAAAATCCAGACATTCGAAGAAATCGTCCATGGCTGAGACAACTTGAGTTAAAAAAAGTGGTATAGCCACTCGGCCCTGCAATTCTTTTTCGAAGCACCTGATGCAACATGCGTCTTTGAATCAAGCTGGAAGAAGAGGTTTAGCGCTATGCAAACTCAACTCAATGACAAGAAGAATCTAAAGTGACAGAAAACTTCGATTTATCGCCGAAATATATTGATATTCAATTGTCATGCAAAAAAAACGAACAATTATTCAGAAAATCTAACATATCCAACGTAAGTTTCATTTCAGAGATATGATTGGATGTCGTCATGTTTATTGGCAAACATTTGTCAACCCCAAAAACAACAGAACTATCAAGTTACCTAATATGATAATTCTGGGGCAGGATTCGATATATACTTTTCTATCAAATATGAGAAATGGATCCTTCCCACTTTGATCATTGCAGTTATTTTCAACAAGGAAAGGAAGTACATTTATGATTTTACACTGCTTTTTAGCGGGTATTGGGCATCAGTGTAAATTAAAAATTTACTTCCAGGTATAAGTCAGATATTTCTGAAGCATGAATAAATAAGCACTAAACAATAATTCACTTATTATCAATGGTATTGCATTGAGCACTTTTTACAATTAATTAGCACAGCAATTTGATTGAAAATTCTACTGATCATATCATTCAAATCCACAGTTTTAGTCATGCATACGAGAAGCAGAAATAAAAAATTACTTTATACAATATACCATGACTGAATAAAGAAGACCATTAAATACTGCAGGTGTTGGTAAGAATTGCTGCATCCAATAAAGACTAAAATTGGCTAAATACAATTGTTTCAAAATTGGCAAGTCATTGTTGAACTTCAACAATAATTTTAGGGCAAGCTGTCATTGAACTTGAACTATAAAATATATTGATTAGAGAGTTTACGTCTGATCATACAAGTAGCCTTAGTGGTCTTGTATACTAGTCTTATTAACAAACTATATACTATTATGATGGAAGAAGGAAGATACAGTAATATAATATAGTACTTGTACCCATGCCAAGGTGTTAGGAATCCCCAACAGTTAACATATATTTTAACATATTTAAATATCCGTTAACACTTTATTACAAAGAAAAGAATGGATTGAACAATGAATTGTGCTTATAATGATGCATTGACCAATTCATTCCTGTCAACACTTCTACGGCATCTGCTCTGCTTCAACTTCTGGCATCGTTTTGTTATAGTTTTGTGATACAAATATTATTAATTTTTAAGGAGCTTGTTCTTTCTGGTTTTGTTGTGCAATCTTGACATAGGGGGTAAGACCAATGTACAGCAGAGGGCAGACAGCAAATGCAAAAAGATTTAATAAAATATAAAAGTTTTATTAAAGTTAGAAGAGTGAACAGAAAAACAAGACTAAACAGACAATCATGTTCCCTCTAGCATGTGCGGTATACCCTCTTGAAGTGCCCTTGAAACTGGCTCTCCGGTGAATCTCGCTGAATCTCATGGTCCACAAGTAAATCCATAGTTTTCCTTTAGGAAGCTTGTGAATATTCTAGAACTATTCAAAGTATCCTTTAAAAAAATTACCTTTGGTGGAAGTAAAGTGGAGTAGTTAAAAGAGAAGTTAAAGAAAGTAGGATTATAAGATTGATGACTATTCTAGAATAATATCTGAGTAGTTGAAGGTGGAGATTGAGGTATCATGACAGGAGATAAAGCGGGATTTATGGAACTGATGACATTCCAGAATAATATCCAATAACTCGAAAAGGTGCTATGACACAGAACATGCATAGGTGGAAATAAAGTGAAGTTTCCACAGAGCCATAAGGAATATGACACGTGATAAATTGCAGAGGTGTAGAAAAAAGGAGTCCATAAAGGATTGTTATGATGGTGTTGGCATAAAGGGTTTGGCATTTGAGGTGCAATTAGGTAAAAGAGACCAAAGGTAGGAAAAAATGAGTAAAACATAAGCAAATATAAGCAAACATAATTGTGCAGTTATGCTGTAATGGCTTAAAGAGATGGCAGGACCAGCAATTATCCTGATATATACTTATAGCTCCTGGTCTGTTTCATTTTGTCCTGTTCTGTACTTGTTTGTCTTATCAACAATAGACTTTGAAGTTAAATCTGCTGAGATATCTGCTGAGACTAACAGTATCCAAAAAATGGCAAAATAAAAATCCAAAACATGCAATTTTGTTTTGATTTTTTACTATTTATGTTCCAGGAGTAATTCTGCATGTATTTTCATTTTGGTTTAGCAACGTATTTACCTACATGTAAGGATAATTTTTCTGGGATAAAATTTTGGCAAGATCAAAGTGATTGTCAGAACTCCTTCTCGAATTGCACCAACTGACATATGAAATGATAGTATACTTACAGGAAGCATAGAATAAGAGAAAATATACATGTATATATATTTAAATATATTAATCCCAGGAATACAAGAACTTGCAAGGCTTGACTTGCATGAACAGAAGTGAAACTTCCAATCACTTGTAATTTAACAAAAGTGACCACAATCAAATATGCTTGATTATTTATTTTAAATACTAAGTTAAGTACAAATTAGTCATTCTAGTCAAATAAATACAATATTAATCTTTTTCAAATGCAGCAATCCCAACAGATTCATACATTGCCAGATGGGCTGATGAGTTTGGTGCAAAAAAACTTTTAAAAATGCAACTATGTAAATCTCATTAAATGGAAATGATTTGATGACAGCCTGTCGGGACGTACAACAAAACAGGCAAAAATGTAAGAGAGTAACAACTCAATTATACATTATATCTTGACCTGTGTTGTGAGAAGTGATTACACTACTCAAACACAATATTGCTAACTTTTGACCTATTGTATGACTAGCCACTTATTAAGAATGTGACTAGCATAAAAATAAAGAATGTTCCTAATAAGAACATCTGCAGCTAAAATCAAAAAAAGGAATTAACTTACATTATAAGTTAATTCCTGGCACAGCCACAATTTATCAAAAGTTCAGCTTTGTAATTGGATATTCATTGAACTCCTGTAAGGAAAGGATGTGGAGTTAGTGGAAAACTGTTAGGAATGCCCAACACACCCCTAACAGTTAGTGTGTATTTTAACATTAAAATATATATTAACATTTTATTACAAATCAAGGAATGAATTGAATAATGAATCGTGTTCATAATGATGCATTGCTCAATTCATTCCTGTCAATGCTTCTACGACATCTGCTCTACTTTGACTTCTGGCATTGTTTCTGTCTTAGTTCTCTGACTTTAATACCATTTATCTCTAAAATAGCTTTTTCTTTTCAATCTTGTGCAATCCTGATAAAAATGACAAATGGTGCTGGATAAAAGTATGCTAGTTTTGGGTTGTAAAATGGGAAATGAAGGCAACATATGGTAGCAAAGTGGATTCAACAGAAGGAACTAACATTTATAACTATCAATTGGATTTGTACCATGTGTAAACAGAAGTTTAGTGTCAAGACTAACGAATCGTATCAAATGTAAGCCAGAAAACCAGAACAATATAACAGAGATACTATACGTTCAATACTATTTCATTGATCTTAGTTCATATGTTGACGAGAGTGAATCTTGTCAACATTTTCAACCTATGCTTGCACATACAAACTGAATTAGATTGATATAATTATAAATTCCTGAAAGAATTGTAGATAAACAATACACGGCGAAAACATATTTGATCCTGACATTTAGCCTTTCAGTCTTAGACTATGATCTGATGAGTATCGAGAAAATCTCTCTTGTGCTTTTCTGGCTTCAGAGTCAGTTCTGCAGTAATGACTTTGAACTGAATACTCACATGCCAGGGACTCATGATTTCAAGTAATGGCTACATGTGTATTCAGAATCAGGGATATTGTCTAGTCAGAAGCCATAGCAATCGGTCTCTTCAGTAATACAATGATTTTATTTAATGGTTGAACCGATTCTTATGAACTGTGAAATGACCCGTATCCAATTATTCAATAGAAATTATTCGACGAAGACTGAAGAGAGGCTACGTCGTAGGTATGCAGCAAGTTATTAGCGCTTCACTCATAAAGAACTTCAAAGGAATGTTCTTACCATCGGCTCGCTAAAATTCAGTACAGCAGTTGAGCCCCTTGCAGCTCATTATTATCTTGTGAAAATACGTAGCGCATTGTAGTGTAGAACTAACAATATTTAAGTGATTCGGTATGACACAAAGTGGCAATAGTAGTATCACAGAAAATCGATCTCTACATGAAAATCAGTCATTAGAAATTCTAGAAAATGATGACGATGCCAACCAGCAAGACATTGAACTAAAAACCTGCATTGTCACACCTGAATTAGAATTCTCTCGTGCAGTTTCTGAAGAAAAGAATACAAATTTAAATTCATCAGTAGTATCGATGAATCGTACTGAGAATCCTGCAAGTTTTCAACCGCCAAGTCTACTTCGAACAGCAAGCAAATATGCTGACAGCCATCCTGCGCGCCACCGAAACACAAGGTATCTCAAAATCTTTCAAGCTTCTATTTAGTTTTCAAGTTGAAAAAAAGTTAACGATTGTTTTCTATTTTCATGTACAAATATAAAATTACATGTGTCTTATATCATCGTATTGATATCTGTTACTGAAAAATTATATGCATATATGTAGCTCTTGTCGTCGAGTATAATTTTTGTAATGTATTAACTGTCAATGATGATATTTGCATGTCATCATCAACAGTTAATGCAAGTCATAGGATCTGAAGAGATTTGGAAGAAAATTGACATTTGGTAATACACGAAACTTATAATGGGAATTTTAACGTCCTAAAATGAATTTCTGCATATAATGAATTTGCTTTTCTTAAAATACTTCGTCTCTTTTGTTAAATTCTTCCAATAAAATTCAACACTAGTAGTTGAGCTTACATACTATTCATTGTTTTTTCATATTAAAATTAACTGTAAAAATTTCTTTACTGTAGCGCAAAGGTTTTATCTTTTGCTGATGAGCATGGCGCATGTTTGCAAGAAACATGCTTTACTCCAACCTTGTACTATAGCAAACACGGTGTTGCCCGAAAATCTGGTCCTTGCATACCAATTTCACAAGGTGGTTGCTGCACTACATCGTAGATATAAGAACTTTTTTTGTCTTTAAATCATACCGCTGCTCCTGATAATTTCAGATATGCGGCTTAACTTCTACATTAAATTCATCGTAACATCTTGAAATTATCCGATGGAATTAATCGCTTGAAGCAGCATAGTAGTTTCTGTAGAATATATACTCGGTTAAGTGATTATGGCATTGTATGATTTCTGGTGTAAAATCATATCAACCTTTTTTGTTTTATTCGCGTGTTTTCAAGTTAGCACATAATGATAAATATGAACCTTGATATCCGATTTTCTTTTATTTGACTATTAATATTCATTTATGGGCAAGAAAATTTCATTTATTTGAATTTATTTGCTAGCAATAGGTATAAAATTATGTTTGCAATATGAAAGTTGCTGTTTTAGTCAAAATTTGAAAAATATAATTATCACAAATTGTAATTGGAGATTTATATAGCCCAATCTCTCGTTTCACCTACATGGGACTAATAATTTCATCAGCCTACAGAGTTTTTTTAATGCTAAAAATCTTAAATTCAAACAGGATTTTGTTTTATTTTGCTTTATTGGATATTGCAATCTAAGATATTTAATCAATTTTATTTATATAATGAAACAAGATATTTATGACAGAATTTTCATCCAGGTATTTTACATGGTAAGCTCAGTTTAAAACTTCTTTCCCTGCTTCAAAAAACTTGCCTGTTTCTGCATTGCCATAAGAAAAACGTCTTTTAAAAATATTTCAAGTATAAATTATTTCTTTTTAACTTCATTTTGCAAGATACGCTGCAATTTGTTTCATGAAATCTGGGACTCGCCACATTCTAAAACCTAATCAATTTAAGAAATTCCAGAAGCATAAACTTAGAGACTGTCCATTTTTGTTACCGCAGAATTTGGAGAAATATATATTTAGCTTCATCTTAAATCATGTTGGAGGATTGATCAGTCTAGACATTTTCATATCACACATACTCAAGTTTAAGTTCATGTATTAATTTTTTAGATTTATAATAAGTGCCATTAGTTTTCTTGAATATAATTTAATCTAAAGTTGTCATCAATGTAATGCATTTTAGGAGGTACAATATTGGATAATGAAACATGCACGTAACAGTTATACATTTTCCCTAACAATGACAAATGTTAAGATTTGATTTTGATATTTATGTAATTAAAATGAAATAGATTAATATTTGTTACATCGACTTGAATAGATATGTTATATATAATTTAGTTATGATTTATGTACATTTATATATCCTTCACTATATATATATGATCTTTCTCAACTACATAATATGTAAATATGCTAGCAGTTATTCTTCCTTCCAAAAGGAGAATTTGATCACAAAAAATTGGTAGAATTATATATTGTTAACTGATATTGCTGCTGAAAGTTGAACCCAAGTATACTAGGGGACAAATTTAAATTTTTACGTTCAAAGTTTTAACCGCTTTAGAATCATGTTAGTATTTTCGTAGATGAGAGAACTGCCGTTTCATTGCCATGATTATTTATCTGTACTTTCTTTGAAATATATTTGTATGCATGACGAAAGAATATGATAGCTTACTTTCAACGTGTCTCGAAAAACATGGAAAAACGTTTCGTTAAAAAATCAACTCCTAAAAATATGAAGATGCTTTTCAACAGCACGACAAATTTGATAAAAAGTTGGGTCAGATGAGTAATTGCATTTGTAAAAACAATATCTCAGAGCCAGTAAAAATTATTTAGCAAAGCTCAGATATGCTGTACATCTTCATGAAATATTTACACAAGCTGCAACTGTTTGCCATTATGTCCGAATCAAAGTCTTTGATTCATAAGAGTCGCTGCAGCCATTAGCTGTTCATAGGTCATAAACCTGAATGAGAGATATGTTCGATTCACGATAAACTCGATTGACAATGTATAATATCATAGGACTAGTTTAAAAACGACTTACATTACAATTGCCCATGGCCCAATTCTCATCCACGTAGGTACGAAAGCTCTATAGAGGCTTAAAATTCCATCACTCTTTGCAGTCTAGTAATCAAATTAAGATATTCATATGAATGATATATCAGATATGGAATTTAATTTAATAATATGCTAATACCTTTTGAAGCACATCTAACATGCCAGAATATTTCTCTTTTGAGCTAGAATTAATGCCTTCGGTCATTAGCCGGTTCTGAAATGGATTTATGTGAAAAGAGCAAGCAGATAAATCTCGTTGAATGAAAAATAGTAATAAATATATTATATGACAGTAAAAATTTATGGAACAAAATTTTGCAAAAAGATAGAAAAAAATATGTCCATGTCAGAGCAGTGCAGTATAATGAAATATGGTTTAATGCAAGTAAAACTTGACGTTTCAAATTACTCATAAGCCTATTCGATAACTACACTATTTTATCTAAAAGAGCTTGAATGTTAAAGGTAATATTACTCTCCGTGTACAATCACTGGACCATTAGTCCTACCTTCGCCAAATCAATTGGAGTGCCAACCAAGGCAGCGGCAAATCCTGCTGTGAATGAAGCTGCTGCATGAACCATGGTGTCTCGAGAAAAAATATTTGCTTCAATCAAATATCGTTTACTGGCATCGTACACAGCCATTTCAGCCTAAAAGCAAAGATCAGTCAATTTCTTACAGCAATGATTCAGTCAAATCTGAAACTTACCATAGTGACAAACAAGCTACGTTGTACCATTGGAATTACACCTTTCCAGAGAGACAAGAAACCTTCATTTTTCACGATGTGAAAAAAGGCGCCAGATACAGAACTGTAGGTTCGACTTTCTCCAGCGATTAATCCTGATTGCATCCTAGTTTTAAGTAAATCAGCAGGATTACCGACAAGACCCATTGCGATACCTGCTCCGCCACCAGCAACTACCATTGGCCAGATTCTTGGATTTGATTCATCACTTTTTTGAGGAAAGGTCTTGCAGAGATATTGCTTCAAAGGTTCATACGTTGAAAACTTGGCGCCACAGCATATGACTTGACGAGTCAGAGAAGGCCGAATGCCTGCCCAGAATCCAGAAAGACCATCTTTCTTATAGATTGACGTAACAATAGAACTAAAAGCCGGCTTTCCTGGTAAAACTTGTAGTCGAATTTTGGTAACTTCAATAGGTGTAGTCAATATCTCAGCACTACAACCTCCAACAATGGCGCAAATTGGGGATATAAAGGGGATTGGAGATGAGCTTTGCATTACTAAATTATATTAAGCTTCTGTATGAAAATTTGTTCGAGAGATAAAATTGGCAATTACAATAAAAATAAATTGCCTTGCGAGAGAGTAAAAGTTTTGTAAAAAATTTATATATACATGATGCTTAGATACTAAGTATATTGAGATGGAGAGTGTTGTGATGTCAAAGCATGTGTAATAAAGGAAATATTGAAGAATCATTTTGAAATGCACCAGCACATTAATCTAAAGATTCCGTTGTAGCCTCCAAATAAATAAAATTCGTCTCTTTTTAATTATTCTTGAAGAAGAGGAATGACGTGGACTTAAGATTCGCCTACATGCTTAAGTCGATTATTGCGTATACCCGAATAAAGCAGTCACTCGGCTAGATTTTCTTAACGGCAATCTTTTCTTACGATCATGAAAAATAGTAACTAAACTTTCTACTTAATCATAGAAGAGATACAGCTACTAAAATCCCATCGTATGAAAGTTATTAAATTGAAGTTTTCGGCGAACGTGATAGAAGAGAAAAATTTTCTTCTCTCCCAGCTTAGCAGGATGAAGTGAACTATTTCTATCACTTCAGTTCTAATCTTACTAGTAATGCTGCACGACTTCTCACATTGAGCTTATGTTGCACATACGCACTCACATTTTATAATACTCCTCACTCTGGGTTTCGGATTATGAGAGAGACATGAATCTCACAACAAAATAACACTAGTTGACATGATGATATACTTACCAAAAAAATCTCTTATTGTAGATCTTATTCAATCCTTATACTTTGTAGAATGTAACTGTTTAACTCTTCTATCGGATTCTTGAGCAAGATTTAATAGCTTTTTCACATTATTTGGAAAATGGATTGTGGAAATTTGGTAGAAAATTTGAGAACAATGAGAACAAATAGTCTTTTTACCGCAGAAAATGAACATGTGAGTGAAAATATGAGTAAAACAGAAAATTTTCTATGCACTACAAAATTATGACTGTTAATTTTATGCTGATAGCATCAATGATAATAACATATTGATTAAAGAAGATAGATATTCCAAAATGCAAATGTAGACTGAAGATTTTAAAATTACTATTCGAAGCTGAGACAGTAACAAGCATTTTTTATGGCAATGAGTAAGCTTAGATTCAGAGATTGATTTCATTACTGTTACTTAGATATCATGCTGGGTTCATGACTTCGAAATATGGTTCTTGAAGAGGATTATATGAATATTGATTGCAAAGCTTGCCAACAATGAAATAAACATTATCAGTATTTTTTGTCAAAGTGTGAAGATTGTTAAAAACATTTTTACCCAGAACAAGTTAAATGTTGCATTACTAAAAATGGGATATTTTTATTGCATTAATAAGTTAACCTCAACTTCTGTTTTGTTGAAATGCTTCTTTTATCAGTCAAATGCTTATATTGTCATGAATCATGAGATTGAATCTTGCATAAAAACTAGCATAACTGTCAGTATGTCCTTTAGAACTTAGCATATTTGTATGCTATTTATCTACTTTACTCAATACTTGCACTATAATTTTCTTTTTTTATTGAAACTTCTGATGGTTTTGTATTTGAATATGGCACCCTGGCATTTAGAAATATTTAAATAGCTTTCTTTTGTAGGTCTCAGTGTTAAATTTAAGAAATACTATGTATTGGTAGAAGGCTGTAAGTATAAGAATCCTCCAATGCACTATTACACGTTCAAGGAAACAAGAAAACGTAAACAGAATATAGTATAACAGTATATTA